>CAUYQG010072130.1:0-30049 GCA_963574415.1 Tarsius wallacei | reverse complement strand
CGGTTTGAAATGCAATTCTTATACTTCAATTATAAGACACTGTCTTCTATTTCCACAGAAAGTGTCAGCTTCATGAGAAGTATACATTATGCTAAGAAAGTACCTTTTGAAAGAGGTAAGATGTGAAAGAGGAAAAATATGAAACCCAGACAGCTCTCTAAAATTTTTTAATAAAAAAAAATGGAGAAATAGATGCCCATCTTTGTAATTAAAACAATAAAATAAAAACTTTTTTTAATCCAAGGCTGCCATTCATTTTACTGTAACACATTATCTAGCAGGAGAGTACATTGTGTTTCAGTGGCCAATAACTTCCAGTGTTCTCTTTATTACCACTGTGGCCCAACATAAACCCTGAGAGTATGACTCATTTTCCTTTTAGTCTTCTAGAATAGAACATCCCTGGTTTTCATTTCCTTTGAGATAAATCACATTATTTTTTTGACACTCTTACGTTATTTCCACCAGAATGCCTCCCTCCAGGCACTGATTTATTTCCATCATTGTGGCAAGAAATAGTAGATCACAAAAGTTAAGAAGCGTTTGCATGTAAAATGAATTACTGAAAATTTTTTCCTACAAGAAGGGGAGTTTAATTTCAAAGGGATATCAACATTTAGACCTAATATGCACTATTAATGAAACTGACATAAAATTTTTAAAGCATTTAAATTCTATCTACATGTGTACAATTTAGTCCTGATTTGGTTTGGGGGATAGATTTAATTTAATTAATTAATGTGCTTTTGGCTTGTGTAGATATGTCTTTCTTTTTCTTTTCCTTCCTTCCTTCCCTCTATCCTTTGAAAACATTAATTTCCATAAAGGATGTCACCATTATTCAGTTGGGGTTTTTTTTGGGGGGGAGTTGAATCTTTTTTTTTTTTTTTTTTTTTGAGTCGGAGTTTCACTGTCACCCAGGCTGGAGTGCAGTGGCATGCTCCCAGCCACCTCAGTCTTGACCTGCTAGGCTCAGTTGATATTTTCACTCAGCCTTCTAAGTAGCTGGAACTACAGGCATGCGCCATCACGCCCAGCTAACTTTTTTTTTTTTTTGTAGAAATGAGATCTCACCAAGTTGCCCAGGCTGGTCTTGAACCTGTGGACTCAGGCAATCCTCTCATCTCAGCCTCCCAAAGTGCTGGGATTATAGGCATGAGCCACCATGCCCAGCCTTATTCAGTTTTTAAATGTATTAAATGTATGGAATATCGAGCAAAGGATTTCATTTCATAGCCTATAAACAAATGTGAATTTCACAGTTACTTTTATGTGTAGAGTTTGTTTTCTGGCTACGACTTTTGTGGTAAGTTGAATGCTTGCCATATACAGTTAATTCCTTTTTAGTTATGTTAAATTTTTATTATAACTGTTCATATAAAACTAATGCCATTTTGCAATAGCAGAAAGTGCTAATACAGCAGTATGTATTGCAAGAATGTTCCTGTGTTAATACCATACCTCATTTTCAGGTAGCTATAAAGAGGTTATGCACAAGTATTCGATATTGAAATATAGAATATTTTGTATATCAATACAAAAGCAAGTTTTTTTTCTTAACCTTCAATCTTCAAATGAGAAAGAAAAAAATACTTTTATTTTTGTCCCAGCAGAGAACACTCCAGAAACAAATAGGCTACATCTGTTTTAGCTAGCATGGATGGGGCCCTGCAGGGTAATACATTACTTTAGATCTCAGAACTGACAGTCTTCAGACATAGTCCTCCAAGTTGCAAAGCAGCAGACGTCCATGTGTAAAAATTTTATTTTTCAGTGATGTTTATTTAGGATTTTTTACTGGATGAATTAAGTTTGTGAGTTTATGGACTCTAGTAAGCAATTATTTCCGCAGCTTAAAGGAGTTGTTGGAATCTCTCATGTGGACACCACAAAGCCAGCAAGTTCCCTCATCACACACCATCACAAAAGACATTTTGGTGGTTTCTTTGGAAGGCATTTTTATGCTAACTCCCATTTTTCAATACTTTCAAACTTATCCAAATGCTTTCTTTAAACTTCATGGGAGTTAAGGGGGAATTTATCTATATTTTGAGAGATTTCTACATGAGAGAGGGTTTCTAGAGTATTTGAGGACTGGGTAATATCAAATTAGGCCATGATAAAATATAGTCAAAGTCAGCATTTTAAATTGAAGAACCAAATGAAAGCATTGAATTCAGATATTTAGATGCTGAAGAATGCACAGGGAATATTTCACATTCACAAAGGATTTCCTTCCTAACCCATCTTTCCCCATATCATCCATTCCCCAAACACAAAGGTACACACATTCTTTTGAAGTATGTGAAGGTGAAATCATAGCAGGTATGCCCCTCAGTCTATGCCTGTGGGCATGATTTTAAACAGAAACCTTAAGGGGTTTTATTTCTGTTAAAATGCAAAGACAGGACTGCATTTTTTTAAATTTGCAACACAAGAACTCAATAAAAGTGGTGTTAATACACTTTTTTTGGATGTAGGACATACTGTATACAGGAATTTACTAATATAAATATATAATATATTTATGCTACTGGCAGAGACAGGCAATTAAACAATGTGCAATTGAGCATGTAAAACTGAAGTCCAGTCAGCAGATGGAAGTGTATTTGAGGATAAATGTGCCAAGTCGTGCTATAATGCAATATGCTTATACTCAGAAAATACATTATACATCAAAGAAACAAAAGTGTGCTTTCTTTGTTCGATTTCAAAAGGAGGTTTGTAGGGGCTTTTTTCAGTATTGTTTTCATTACAGGAGAAAAAACAATAATGATCTAATTGCCAGAAAACATGCATACAACATGAGATTTGGGAATCTGAGTTCTTGAAAGCTATAACCAGAGATTTTCTTTAATACCTTTATTTTGAGAGTGCCTTTCCCCAAGGAGACAACCTACCTCTACAGCTTTATCTCATTAATCCTCACATGATCATTGTTAAGGAGTCAGGCGGACTAGGACTTCTGTAGATTCCACCAGTGAAACAGACAGACAATGGCTGTTAGAGTGACTTGATTGAAATTATAGAACAAGTCAGGGGCACAGCTGGTGTAAGGATCTGAGTTTGCTGTTTGCCAGAGCTTTCTTCTACCCGACAGAACATATTGCCTAAAGCTGAGAATCCCACAGTGTCCTTGATTACGTATTTTCAAGTTATAGTTCACTTTAGAGATTCCTATTAAAAATTGAATATGGCAGCAGGCCTGGAAATCATTTAGGAAACCCCAGGTTTCAAGCGGGTGGGAGATTTAAGAAGCAGAGCTGGAGGGATGAACTATCTTAAAACGTTGGTGGGGATGGAAGGTCTAAGTGGCTGTCTATGGGATCTTTCTGTTTGGAGGGCATCATGCTAGGTGCTGTGCTGGTTAATAAGAAAGATGCGGAAGGTATTCCCTAGGAGGTTACTTCTTTATTTATTCACTTGACAAGTGACTTCTTGTGGATGCCTAATTTCTACTTGGAAGTTGCTGGAAAAGGGCAGATGAAGAATAGGAAGATATATAGCTATTTTAGAAGCCCAAGGGCAGTTTGAAATGAACTCCCTCGTAAAGTAGAAAGGAGAGCTTCTCTCTTGGGAGGAATGCAGTTGGCTCCTTCTTGTCTCATTTGGATTTTTTAAGATGTAGTCTAGTAGGAATAGACATTTCCCTCATGAATTATTGATTCTCTAAAGCCATTTTAATTGTTTTTCTTTTCAGAGCTATATAGAGAAACTCAATAATGATTCTCACTGCAATATTAGCATATATTTTAAGCATGCCATAATACCAAGGAAAGCATCTCATTTTCCTGAAACAATATGCTTCTTTAACTTCGAGAAATATGATTTAAATTAGTAATAAAGATGAGAAGCAATCTAACTTCTTAGATCATAAAATTGCTTTCTGTGCTGAAATATTCTGTAAGAAAATAAGAAAAAAATATATTTATGTACTATTTAATTTAATCATGTGAAGGCATGGTTAAACACTGAAATATAGGTTTTTCAGATTATAAGAGATAAACGTCACTATAGTATGAAGGTCTTTTCTTGTTCACAGATATAAAACATTAAGAAAAATTTCTTAGGATACATAAATATTTGAAACACTCAAGTGTAATATTTATTAAATATTTTAAGTACATAGCACTTGTCAAACTTTTGACCTTAAGACCTCTTTACATTCTTAAAAATGATGGAGTACCTCAGATTACACTTATGTGAATTTTACCTATCAATATTCACTTTATTAGAAATTAAAGCTGAGAAACTTTTGAAGTATTTATTAATTAACTTATTAAAATAAGACAATAAGCTTATTTTTCAAAACAAAAAATATTAATGAGGAAAGTGACATTGTTTTACATTTTTGTAAATCTATCTACTAGCTGGTTTAATTGTCTAGCTATATTCTCATATCTACTTTTGCTTTCAATCTGTTGTGAAGTCATAAATGATACAGCCTCTGGAAAACTTCACTGTACACTCATAAAAGAATGAGAGTGAAAAAGGAAAGTTACATGTTGGTATTGGTATGGAAAGAGTTTGACTTCACGGATTTCCGAAATAGTCTTACAGCCACTCAGATCACACTGAAAACATCTGAAGGAAATAGGACCGAACAGGAATATTGCAGGCCTCATTTATATTTCTGGTGCCATCATTAGCCAGATTTTTTACTCTAGACTGATTATTCTCATCTGTAAAATGTTGATGTTAGCTCAGATTATCTCTGAAGTCATGGCTATACTCTCATTGTTCTCAAAAACTGTTTCCATCTTCGTGTTAATCCATATCCACAAATATATTTTTGCATATGAAAAATAATTATGATGATGGTAAAAATATATTTACAATTAAATACTGATGTGTTGAATATTCCTCATAATTTCTATGGGGATATATATATTTGGACTACAGTAGATGCAGTTTAATTTATTGGAGAAGTGAAGATGAATTGCTACCCTCTATATCCATCACCTTTTGTGGTAACTCTTAGGAAGTGGGTGACTCACACATTTTTATACTTGCATCTTGACTGCTGAGAAAAGATCTCTCTGAAATCAGACATGCTGCACACAAATCCCAGGCCGCTTCTATTTAATAGCTATGCGATATTGGTCAAGTTACTTAATTGCTCTAAGTTTCATGTTGTCAACTTAAAATGTAAGAATGATAGTGTTATCTTATATGAGCGTTATAAGGACTGAATGAGATAAATCACATAAAGAATTAAGCATAGCATAGTAGCCACCAAAAATGAGGTTCTCGACAATTATAACGTTATTTTCATAGAAATTTCCTCCCATATCTCCTTTGCTACAATTGTTCAGTGTATTACTATCATTATAGTTACTATTATTGTTACAATTTTAACTTTTAACTCTTTAAAAACTGTTTATTTAAAGCATGATTTCAAGCATGGTTATACACAATGTAGTAAACTTTTGCCACAAAGCAAAGAAAAAAGTACAGAAATAGCTATAGTCTCAAGGAATAACAACTCGTAATGTTTTGATATGCACTTCTAGTCTTTTTGGTTTATGTATGTTTATTTTTAAATAGTATTCTATTATACCTGAAGATATTATTGTCTGTCTCTTCCTCTTATTAATATGTTATCAACAGTTTTTCAAACCAAAAAAAAAATTATTCTACAATGGAATTTTTACACTCTAAGTTGCAACACATTATACGAATGTTTTTAATTTACAAAATAGTTTTTAGCTTAGACAGGTACCTAATTCCTGTTTTTTTACTGTTGTGGTTTAAGTATATTATTATTAGCTGATCCTAGTATGTATTTCTCATCTCCTCTAGAATTCCTAACAGTAAGTCAGTGTTATAAATCCAAATATAGGAGCATCCAAATGTGTGGCTTCTGTGAATTTATGTCTAATTATTTCTGTTGCCCAGGCTGGAGTGCAGTGGCACACTCTTGGCCACCCCAGCTTCAACCTGCTGGGTTCTGGTGATCCTTCCACCTCAGCCTTCCAAGTAGCCAGAACTACAGGCACACGATACCATGCCCGGTTAATTTTTTATTTATTGTTGAGATGAGGTCTCAGTAAGTTTTAAACTTATGGGCCTAAACTTGTTGGCTCAGGCAATCCACTTGCCTCAGCCTCCCAAAGTGCTGGGATTACAGTGAGCCACCAAGCGTGGCCCTGGAGTACTTTCAATAGTATTTGTTTCAGTTCTTCCTTGTATGTTTTATATAATTCCACTGGAAAACCATCTGGTCCAGGGCTTTTTTTTTTTTTTTTTTTTTTTTTTTTGAGGTAGTTTTCTTATGACAGAGTCAATTTCCTGGATTGTTATGTGTCTATTTAGTGTCTCGATATCTTCTTGTTTCAACCTTGAGGAGTTGTGTGATATCAGGAAGTCCTCCATTTCATTAAGGGTGTCAAATTTTTTACAGCACAGGTGTTCATAGTAATTGCTGATAATCTTTTGTATTTCTTCAGGGTCAGTTGCGATTTGATCTTTTGCATCTCTGCTTGTGTTTATTAATGCTTTTTCTCTCTTTTTCTTGGTCATACTGGCTAGGGGTCCATCAATCTTGTTTATTCTTTCAAGGGATCAGCTTTTTGTTTTGTTGATTTTGTTGTTTTGTTGATTTTGTCTTCTATGTCTTATATTTGGGTTTTTACTTTGGTGATATGGATTCTTCTGTTTATGCTAGTATTTTCATAGACTTGTCTTTCCAGTTCACTTAGGTGATTTGTTAGGCTGTTATCTTGTGATCTTTCTTGATACATGTTCATAGAGATATAAATTCCTCCCTTAGAACTGATTTCACGACATCCCAGAGGTTTTAGTATGATGTTTCTTCATTTTCATTTGTTTCCAGGAATCTTTTAATTTCTGTTTTGATTTCTGTGTTGAGCCTGGAATTGTTCAGCATCATGCTGTTTAGTGTCCATGGCTTTGTGGGTTTTGGGGGAATTTTGTCAGTGTTGATATTTATTTTTATTCAACCGTGGTCTCCGAAGGTACATGGCAGTATTTCAGTCTAATGAAATTGTTTTTTTTATGCTTGATTTATGGGCAAGGATGTGATCAATCTTGGAGTATGTTCCATGTGGTGATAAGTAGAATATGTATTCTGTGGTTTTTGGGTAGAGTGTTCTGTAGGTATCTATTAACTTCATTTGGTCAAGTGTCAAGTTAAGGTTCCAGGTCTCTTTGTTGATTTTTTGTCTCTGTGATCTATTAGGGTTTTTGGGGGGTATTTATGTCCCCAAGTATAATAGTATGAGTTAATTTTTTTTTAGATTATTTAGTAGTTGCTTTATAAATGTTGGTGCTCCTGTGTTTGGTAAACATATGTTTAGGATGGATATTTCTTGTTGATGGTCTGATCCTTTTATATGGATGTGTAGTGTCCATCCATATCAGCTTTAATTTTTTATATCATAATATTGCCTTGTCTGATATTAAGATCATGACTCCTGCCTTCTTTTGTGATCCCTTCACCTGGAAATTCATTTTCTATCCTCTAACTCTGTATCCATGTGCATTTCTTGTGATGGATGAGTTCTATTGGGTCATGGCTTTTTATTCAGCTTGCCATTCTGTGTCTTTCCAGTGGTGCATTTAGTCCATTCACATCCAAGTTGATTATTGAAATGTGACTGCTTATCCCCATCATGAGGTTTTTATAAAGGTTTTTCTTTGTTTTCTTTTAGGTTTTGTGTTGATGTACATGTGTGTTTTCAGGCTTGCAATTATGAGGTATTCTCAGTTGATTCTGTTCCCTTGTTCTCTGGGAAAATGCATGGTTGTTCTTTTTTTGTTTGTCTCTCCTGTGCTTAATACTTTTTTAAGTGTCTCCAGTAGAGCTGATCTGGAAGCTGCATAATCTCTTAGGGATTAGATGTCTGGGAAGGATTTTACTTCTCCATCACTATTGAAGCTGAGCTTAGCTGGGTAGGAGATTCTTGGATGAAATTGTTTATCTTTGAGGACTTTGAATATTGGACTCCAGTCTCTTCTAGCTTGTAGTGTTGTTGCCAATAGGTCTACTGCTATTTGGTTTTCCCTGGTAGGGAAAACCTTTCTCTCTTGCTTCCTTTAGAATTTTTTCATTTGTGCCTACTTTGTGTAGGTGAATTACTATGTGTCTAAGGGTTGGTCTTCTCATTTGATCTCTTGTGGGGGTTCTCTGTATTTCTTGTGTTTGGGTGGCCACATCTCTGGTGAGATGAGGAAAGTTTTCTTGGATAACCTCCTAGAATACCTGCTCCAAGGTTTTCTTCATTCCCCTTTCTTCTTCTGGGGTACCAATCAGGCATAGGTCTAGTCTCTTGATACAATTGCACATCTCTTGGAGGCTTTGCTCTTTTTTTCTGAGTTTTCTTTCTATGTTTTTTATAGATTGTTTTAATTCCATATTTTGGAATTCAAGTTTTGAGAGTCTTTCTTCTGCTTGATTAATTCTGCTTTCCATGCTTGCCAACTTGCTATTTATTTCCTGGATGAAATTTGTCATGGCCAAAATCTCTGTTCAAAGTTCTTTCAGTGTTGTATCCTGTCTTTCTTGAGTCTTATTCACTCTTCCCACCCAGTCCATAATCCCTGTTGTATTCTGGGGCCAATTGTTGGTGATTTTCATTGTTTGCACTCTCAGGGTTGATTATTCAGATGTTCTCTCTTTGTTACACTGGGAACTACTTGTGTTCTTCTGTTGATTTTTCCTCATTTGTGATAGATCTCTCTTTTCTCTTTAGTTCCATTATTCAGTGGCAGTGATAGAGGCTTTCACTTCTGATGTTTGTTCAGCCCTCTATTCTTCCCTGACAGGGCTCTGAATTTGTTCTATTTTGAAAAAGGGCTGTGGGTGGGAAACTTTTCTGACTCTTATAATTTTGAGAGTCAAATAAGGTGGAGGATGGGGAGCTAGGATTCAGAAACTATGTGCAAATCACAATGATCAATGATTGTGATATGGGCTCCCTGAGACCCACTCCCCACCACCACTTTATATAATGATGCAACAGGTATGTGAATGTACGCCCTGATTCCAGGATACAGTAACAGCAAAGAGGAAAATAAAAAAAAGAACAATGAAATAAGATGGATGAAAATTTTAAAAATTAAAAAAAAACACAGAAAAACAAAAGCATAAACCACTGCAAAAAACAATTACACACACACACATTCTCACATACACAAGTTAAAAGCAAAACAAACTGGAAAAAAACCAAAGCAAAACAAACAAACAAGAAAACCAAAAACAGGAAAACCAAACACACAAATACACACACACACACACACACACACACACACACACACAAACACACACACTCTCAACACAAAACGAAAAAAAGAAAAGAGAAAAAAAGGCATTCAAATTGATCCCTCACACTCTCATACATATATTCACATACACAATATTAAAAAAGAACATTAAAACAAAACAAACCAAAAAACTGAAAAATGAACACTTAATCATTGACATACACATAAACAGAAAGCAAAAAATGAAAGAAGAAAGAAAGATAAAGAAACAAAAATTTGGAGGAAATCTAAATGAAGCCCTCACATACACATTCATGCACAAAGGAAAAAGAAAAAAAAAAGTTTAGCAAAAAACAAAGAAAAAAACAAAAAACAACCTGCCCTTTTGTGGCAGGTTCTGTTGTTGTTCCTCTCAGCTGCTCAGAGTTAAGCCCCTCTACTGTCTCCTGTGCAGCTGTGGCCTCATTTATAATCTCCCCAGTGTTGGCCAGGGGAAGGAAAAGGAGGCATTAGGATGTGTGGGACTTCAGTCCTCCCTCCCTCTCTCATATTTTCAGGGGGATCCCCTCTGGTGGGGTTGTATGGGATTGTCTTTTCCCTAGGTGCTGGTGGGTGGTCACCTCAACCAGGTTTATCCTGGAGTAGAGTCCTCCTATTGTGGCTGATGTCCAGGCTCTGTCTAGGTTCCTCCTTCTTAGTCATGCCCCAGCCATGTGGGTCTGATGTTAAGAGAATTGCCAGAGAGGAGGGATTGGGTCAGCCCCAGACTCACCACTGATCTCTTTGGGGGTCTTCCTCATTCTTTTGTGGTCATACCCTTTGTCCTTCAGCTGAATCAGGGTAGGGGGTGGGGCACCTGAGACTCAGCACTCGTCCTGTCTCTCTAGAGTTTGTGTTTTCATGATATTCTCTCTGGATCACAAGAAGTACCTGATTGGATAATATGCTGGTCAAGGAGAGTGGGTCTGTCACTCCACGGTGAGCAAACCAAACCACTTTCCTGCCCTATTTTCAACATGGTAGCAGAGTGCCTCTTTTTTCTTTTCCAGTGGTGCTCTGCCTCTGGGGTCCCTCACTGTGTTCCCTCTGCAGCCCTTCCTGCCAGCATCCCGCCAGGCTCTGTAGTGTTGTGGTAGAGCCTGGAGCCAGCAGTCACTCTCAGCAGCTTCTTCCCGGGAAGGGCTTTGCTGACTTAAAAAAAAAAAAAATGGTGCTTGGCTTCTACATTCCGGGAAGTGCTAGGGTCCAAGCAGAGCAGCTGCAGCACCGATCACTTCACCAGGAAAGTCTGGGCCACTTGCTCCCGAGTCCCCACTCAGTCACTCACATGCCCACTTACTTGCAGACACATACGCAGAATTGTCCATACACTCACTCAAACTGGTACTTGCATTATCCAGTTGGCTCCACTACCATCTTCCCAGAAGTCCTCTTGTGGTTTCAAACAACAATAATTTGCTATTTCATATGATTTTATGGATTGGCTAAGCGGTTCTTCTTGTCTGGACTGTTTCACCTGAAACTGGATGGTCTAGGATAGCCTCAAGGCAATTGACCCAATGTTACTTTGAGTGATGGGGATTATTTCTTTATAAATGCCCAGCATGCTAGTCTAGGCTTGTTCACATGATGACAGCTGCAGAGTTCCAAGTACAGCAAATGAGAGCAAGTTTCATTATGCAAAACCTCTGGTTGTGCCATATTTGTTCATCTCTCTTTGGCCAAAGTAAGTTATATAACCAAGTGTAGATTCAAGAGGGAGATACAAAAAATATACTCAAACTCTTGATGGAAAGAGCCATAAAATCAAGTTGCAAAGTGATATATGAATAAAGATATAAAATATTTGTAGCAGTTTTTAAAATCTACTACAGATTTCTAGTCACAAATTATTTTTCTTATATGAAAAGTACCCTTATTTCTTCCAGAATTTTAAGCCTCTTTCAATTATGGTATCTAGATCAAAGTCTGGGTTCTTATGATTTGTTTCTAGCATAGATATAAAAGTGACTCATTGGATGCAGCTACTCTTTATCCAGAGACCTGTGAACTAAAACATTATTTATCTCCTTCCAACTGACCTAATATACAAGAGTGAGATGGAAGCAAGTAATTGCAATAGACACTTCTAATCAAAAAAGCAAGGAATGGACAGCACAGAGTAATCATTGGTCTACCCAGTTCTAAAATCCATCCAAGCATATGTTAAAAGGATCTGTGAATGTGTCTATTTCTGCTCCCTGAAAGTTGTTTGCTCATCCAGTTTTCTCTGGGTCTCTTGGGCCCTTCTCTGGGAGTTTCATCTTTTCACATAAAAATGGGCATGATTTTCAGTCCCAAACATTTTAGAGTCAGAAAATGTTCCCTTTTTTGAACTACTACAATTTTTTTAAGTCCAAGCTGGCAAACTGGCAGTGCCTTTGATAGTGTATTAGTCTTCAAAACTTCATGGGACGTCTATGAATCAAATTTATATCTACTCTGTGTAATTCCTAAAATTCTCCATTTCTGAAATTTACATTTATTTTTTTGCAGACAGACCTCTCTCTACTTCAGATGTGGTAGGTTGCTATGAAAAGATGTGGAATTATTAAAAGGTAATTTGTCTTGCTGAGGATGTTTATGTCTAGTTTAGAACTTTCAGCAGTTTTTAAATAGGGTCATACAGCCATATTTTTAAAATTCTATGTTTACACTAAGGCCATTTCCTACTTTGTGAATTTCTACCAGCTTAGGAGATGGTAAAAGCGTTTTGTTTTCAACCTAGCAAGTCCTAGCTGGTTTTTATTTCTTCTAACATCTGCTTGCAAAACAAGTAGGTTTTTTTTTAAACTTATCTTTTTGTTCCCATACCTTATCATATGCAGCTAAACTGGAACAGTTGACACTTTCGGCACCTGCCACAAAAAGACAAATGCACAAGTTCATTAGGTACATTGTCTAACTCCTAAATTTCTGCAGATTAAAGTTTGCCAAATATTCCACTATGACATAACCCTGTGTGCCATTTTTTCAACCTTCACTAACAGTTTCTTCACTGTTTGTTCAGCCTCAATCCACTGTTTGAATCCAAAGCCAGCCCTACATATTTTAGTATTTTACTGTAGATTGTAGATTGTGTTATATCAACACCCCATACTAGGTACTAGGTACTAGTTTTTTGATGCGTGTTTAACTTTTATTGTGCTAAATATTTGCTTTAAACAATACATATTTTTTATTTTTTATATTTCTGTAGTTTGCCTGCCTGGTTCTTCCCTGAGCCAGATTGGTTGGTTCTGGTTGTTTTCAGACAGACTCATTCATATATCAAGCAGCAGTCTTGCTGTCACTTGGGGTAATTGGAATGACTTTGCCTCATGTCTCTTCACCCTACAAGTTAACATGGACTCATTCAGTGATTATAAAGTTCTCAGGATCAGAAAAAGAAAATCTCACTTTCTTTCTTTCTTTCTATTTTATTTTGTATTTTTTATTTTTTGGCCACTTCTTATGTGACTTTCAAAATGCTTTTTTGCCCAAGGCAAATCAAAAGGCCAATCCCAGATTCAAGAGATGGAGAAAAGAATTCTATCTTCTAAGGGATGGAGTTTCTAGTCATATTGTGAAGGGGGAAGGGTACATAAAGGGGCAGAAGAATTTCTATTTTTGCAATCTATGACAGCAAGCATATTTTATATATAAGACCTGAGTATAATTTTTTTTTTTTCAGTTGGAGTCTCATTCTGTTGCCCAGACTGGAGTGCAGTGGCCGCTCCCGGCCACCGCAGCTCGACCTGCTGGGCTCTGGCAATCCTTTTGCCTCAGCCTTCCAAGTAGCTGGAATTACAGGCGTGTACTACCACACCTGGCTAATTTTTTTATTTATTGTAGAGATGAGGTCTCACCAAGTTGCCCAGGCGAGTCTTGAACCCGCGGGCTCAGGCAATCCACTCAACTCAGCCTCCCAAGGTGCGGGATTACAGGCTGAGCCACGGAGCCCAGCAATTTTTTATTGCTAGTATAATCATTAGAGTTTGCTAAATTCCCCATGCTAGGTTTATGGGAGATATTATTTATTTTTATTTCTACAGATTATTTAGGGTTATGAGAATATAAACATATGTGTTTACCTAAATTGAATTATAAATATTGATATCTTTTAAAAGAACATGTGAACTAGAGACGCTGTTGCAAATCATGTGAACTTAATTACTCCACCCACCCTATCTTGAGGAATTGTCAAAAAAAAAAAAAAGTATCTCGCTTACAAACCATTGATATCCACTTTGATGGTGTTGCTCCATAGTACCAATTTAAGTGCAGTTACCGAGATCAATAATTGACTTTTAAGACTTTGTGCTAGTATTAAATTAAGGTAATGAATAAGCAATCCTTTTAATTAAAGTAAAAATTCCAAGTTGTGCATTATATTATAATATTCTGATAAATTAATATTTTAAAATGAGGTTGATAGCTTTAATTTGTCATCAATCATAGATTTATATAAGTTTATGTAAACTCATATTCAAATCATTAGACAAATAAAGCTTTGGTATAATAAACAGTAGAGGAATAGTAATTCAAAATTGGTCTTGAGGTATTCAATCTTTTCTTTAAAAGATAATGGATTGATTATTCTCAGTAATCACTCCAGGTAGCTGAATTTCATTAACTCACCAGAACTCTCTCACGTGAGATCCTGTTTTCCTCCTGGTTATAAATTGTTTGATAATAAGTAGTAAAACTTTCTCACTTTTAAAGTAACTAAAGTTGTTTTATTAGGAAACCTTCTGCTGTTAATTTAATATACTGTTACCCTGGTTAATAGTAATCAAGACTGTAAAAATTTACCCATGACTATGCTCATATCTTCATATAATGATCAATTTCCTCTTCTCAATCTTTTTTGGCATTACCTTTCCCAAATACAGGCATAAACTTCAAAATTATAAAACTGCTTAGATATTGCTTAAATTGTCATTCTCTTGCTCACTTATCTTCTTTTTTTTATTTTAAAGATGTGGGGTAACAATCCATAATTAGGTATACAAGTGGTCATCGTACAGGTGAAGTTTGGGCATCTCCACTTTGCAATGGGCATGTCTGTGTACCTCCTGAGTCCAAGATACAGTAACAGCAATGAGAAGAACAAAAACATAGAAATTAGACAATATGAAACATGAAATTAGACAATAAAAATTTTTTTTATAATTTTTAAACAGTTAAATGCACACACACATACACACACCCCAAAACACCTGGATAACAGTAAAGCACAACAAAATGAAAAACAACAACAAAAAAACAAGATAACCAAACACACACACACATACCCAACCCAAAATGAAAGGAGAAGAAAAGCAGAAATAAAAAAAAGAAAAGAAAAGGAATTCAGGTTGAACCCTCACACATGTATTCACACATATCGAACTAAAAAAAAGAGAAGAAAAAAGCAAAAACAAAAAAATTGAAAAATGAACACTCAATCCTTCAGGTACACACATAAACAGAATACAAAAATAAAAAAAGGGAGAAAGAGAAAAAAAGAAAAACAAGAAAGAAAAAAAGGGAAAAAAGAGGTGGGGGCAAAGCAGATCAAACCCTCACATACACATTCATGCATAAAGGAAAAATACAAAAAAAAATTAAAAGCAAACAAACAACAAAAACAAAAATCTGGTCTCTTGTGGCAGGTTCTGTAATTCTTTCTCTCTGCTGCCCCTCTGCTGTGTTCTGCAGTGCTTTGACATCATTAACAATCTTCCCACTGTCCAGCCCAGGGAAAGAGGAAGAGAGGGTGGTGGTGGGTGGGACTTCAATCCTCCCCTCCCACTCTAGTATGGTCAGGGGGATCTCCTTTGGTGCAGAGGTGCAGGATTGTCTCTTCCCCAGGTAATGGCGGTGGGCACTCCAGCCAGGCTTATCCTGGAGTGGAGTCCTCCTATTGTGGTTGACTTCCAGTCTCCACCTGGGTTCATCCCTCTCAGTTATGCCCCAGACATGTGGGTCTGACATTCAGAGTATTGCTGGGGAGGAGGGGGTTGGGTCAGCCCAGTCTCACCACCGATCTCTTTGGAGGTCTTCCTCATCCTTTTCTTGCCACATCCTTTGTCCCACGGCTGAATCAGGGTAGAGGGTGGGGCACCTGAGACTCAGCACTCATCCTGTCCCTCTGGAGTTTGTGCTTTCGGTATACTCCCTCTGGGTCATGCTCAGCTCCTGATTAGTTAATCCGCTGGTCACAAAGATCGGGCCAGGTCTGTTGCTCTGTGGTGAGCAAGCTGGAACACTTTCCTACCCAGTTTTCAAGGAGGTGGCAGGGTGCCTCTTTTATCTTCTTGCTCACTTACCTTCTAACAGAGATTAACTAGAAGTAATTAGATAGGTTTTGTGTTTTCTGTTTATTAGATCAACACAATTGTGAAAGACAGTCTTTTTTTTTTTTTTTTTCCAAACTAACGTACAAAGAGACTCAACCTCTATAGGTCAATAATGTACATTAAAATGCTACTAATATGAGCATATTTCCATAGTCACAGGCCTTCAGGACAGATTAACGTATTCTCATCTTCACGTGCGAAGCCTGACACAATGTTGCTAGATCAAATGGATTCTTTAAAATGTTTCGTCTCTAGGTTTTTAATACCCTTCTTAGCTGGCGGCACACAGAACACACATTTTTACTGGATGTCTCAAAGGCTCTGGAGATTTTTCAGTGTCCTTAATATTCATATTATGTTCCCATACTCATGGTAAACTTTAAATGGATTCTTTCTACAGCATTATAAATCATTCCTAACAAGTAATTCCAATCGTTTCCCTTCTCATATTTTTGATGACTGTCACAAAATGAACAAAGAGCATTCAGTTGTATCATCAAAAAGTGTTCCCTGATTCTTCCCTCATGCCTCATGTTGACCTAAAAGCCCATGCTGTATAAACTATTGGAAAGAAATTAAACTTTTGGAGAAAACATCAAAAGGAAGATAACTCAGTAAAAGATCATATCAGCTACTTTAAGATCATGGTACTAAAAGGAACAGATTCGTGTTTACAAGAATTCCAGGGTAAGCTGACATTGCCACCAGAAGCAGATACCTGTCAGACTGTGCCAGAGGACTAAATCAAAATTTCCAAAATACCTGTGGCTTAGGAGCTGATAACTTCCTGCATGCAGATTGATGATTTGAGTTCTAGTGGAGCAAAAACTAATTATTCAAGACAAATGGAATTGATATGGGGATTGTAATTGGTATTTTTAAAGTAATTATAGCATTATTTATAATGTTTGAAATTCTAATAATCATATGGAACAAATCTTTTTTTTTTTTCTTTTCCATATATATCTAGCCCTTGTTTAGCAAAGTTAATTAGGGCTAACACTTTGTTTTGTAATTCCTTCTGACTGACCGTTCAAAATTCAAGAAAGGTATTCTATAAGAAATTTTAGATAAATTATAACCCTATGAAATAAGGGAAAATAATAGCACTTACTGGTAGTTTTGTCTGAAAAACTGTTTAGAACAATGAGTATTTCAAAAAATACTCAAAATGCCTTTACTTAGTTTCTTCCATTTTCATGGTATACCTGCTAGGAAATCAAGAATATTGGCAAACAAGGACCTCAAGTTTGGATTTGAGAAGAATTCCCTATACTTAAATGTTCTGTAGGTAAAAACCCAATAAGGGCAAAATGAATATTTCTTGCTTTTATTTTTTGAAATACAGGGGCTAATAAAAGCAAGATAATTATTTCTGATATAATAAGTGTTATTCTAAAATGTCACCATGGGTTCTACAAAGCTAACAAATGAAAATAAATTTCCTAACCTCAATATTGTATGATTCTAGTTATGTTAAACATTGTAACAAGAATGCCTTTGAATAATTATGAATCTCCAAGTCTTATTACACTTATGAAAAGAAAACAATTCTAAAAGAATATACAAGTTGATACTACTGAATCAAAATACTGGAAAGCAAACTTTTGTGGTCCAATGTTTGCCTTAGTGGAGGTTTGTGACTACAATAAGGGTCTGACGTCACTCTTTCCTATGTACATTTTTAATGAAAATTTTTCTAAGAAATGGTTTATGTTTTAGGGATAGGCTTTGAAAAGTTGGAGCTTTCTCTTATAGTTCAAATAATAATTTGAAGTATTCATAACCTGATTATCCTTTGGTAGTTCTACTAGTCTAGTTGAAAGCTAGATTCCCCAGCTGGGCATGATGGCTTGCACCTGTAACCCAAGCACTTTGGGAGACTGAGGTGGGAGGATTGCTTAAGGTCAAGAGTTCAAGACCAGCCTGGTCAACATAGCGAGATATCAACGTAAAAAAAGAAATCAAAAAGTTAACCAGGCATGGTAGCACACACATGTAATCTCAGCTATTTGGGAGGCTGAGATGGGAGGATTATTTGGGCCTAGGAATTCAAGGCTGCAGTGAGTTACGATTGTGCCACTATACTCCAACCTGGGTGACAGGGAAACTCCAACTCAAAAAACAAAATTGATAAAACGGAAAAGCTTGATTTCCTTGCATAACTTTCCTATAAAAACCTTCACTCAAAAATCAGAATTATCTATGAGGATTTCTTATTTCTTAGCATCCTCTACGAAGGTAACTCAAAGCAAGAGAGTCCTTATAAAACCCCTGTTTCCTAAGACAAACCTCCAAATGAGAGAGCAAGAGAGATGGTATTTTGCTATATTAAAACCCATGAACTTTTGTTTTTTTAAACAAAACCAACCCAAAAATAATATCAGAATTTTTGATCGTCGAACAATAATTTGAACTATACATACCCTGGTTATTCTCTGATTATTCCTTTAGCTTAGTGGAAAGTGAGATTCCCTTGCATAACTTCCTTGCAAAAATCTTCACTCAACAGTCAGAATTATCTATGAGGATGTCTTATTTTTAATATGTAAAAATGATTGGCCATTTGTCATTGGAGTTGAGTTTGTATGCAAAGGTATAAATATTTGTACAATTTCTGACTGTATGGAAATCAACATAATCTAACATTCTTGCCCTGTCTTCTGTGACAACTCGCACTGTGTTGATCTTACCATCTGTTGAGGCAGACTGTTGACCCTCCTCTGCAAAGATGCCCATGTCTTAATCCCCAACCTGTGACTACATTAGGTTACATGGCAAAGAGAATTTCAGGTTGTAGAGAAAATTAAGGTTGCTAATTAGCTGGCCTTAAAATGAGAAGCTTTTCCTGCACTGTCTGAGTGGGCCCAATACAATAATAAATGAGAAAAGAGTCAGAGAGTTCTTTGAACACTCTATGCAGCTGGTTTTGAAGGTGGAGGAAGCAACCTAAGAGACCCCAGAAAAGAACACAGCCCTGCTGGTACCTTGATTTATCCCAGTGAGACCCATTCCTTTGTCTAGATTGCTTTCCATTACTCTTTGCTAGACTGGATCTTTCTAATTCTTCGAGATGTTGGTTAAATGTCACCTTCACAATAAGACCTCTGTGACCATCCTGTTAAAATAAATATCACACACATAGAGCTCTCCTTGTATTGTCCTTATTCATTTTTTGCATTCATTACTACTTGATATTTTCTTCTTCAGTTGTTTACCTTTATTTCTCATTCCCATTTGAATATAAGTCCCACAAAATTGAGAATAAACTTGTTTTCTGTTGAATCCCCAGAACCTAAAGGAGACTCTTAAACACATGAAAAGCTCTTTCATTATCTAAGAAATAAGTTGTCCCCATTGAGCATATTAGAAAAGGGTTTCACTAGCATTGCCATTCTTATAATAGGAAATGTTCTTGTGCTTTTATGTTAAAAAAAAAAAAAGAAAAAAGAAAAAAAGAAATAAGCAGAGTGGTTCAACAATACCAAATGGCTTGCAGTTATCAAAGCATTGTGTTCATGTGTGACTAGGCATCATGTAAACATAGTATTCACTCTTTTCATTCTCCTTGTTTGTCTAGACAATCCCAATGTCATCTTAACACTTAATTTAAGTACGTCATCTCCATTAAGTTTTTGGTATTTGCCTTCATTCTTGTTTCAGTTATTTATCACCATGAAACACATTACCCCAAAGCTTAGTGGCTTAAAAGAACCATGGATCATTATTTCTCAAATATCTCAACTGTATTAGGTTTAGCTTAGTAGTTCATTGCTAAGTGTGGTCATTCACTTTAGTAGCATTGAGTTTGGAAGCTGGGTTGACTGGCCTAAGGCTAAAAGGATGAATAAGGTTTTACTAAGTCCAGTGACTTGACATTTTTTCATGTGGTCACTCAATGTGACAAACATAAGCTTGTCACAGCATTATGGTTTCAGGCTAGTTATACTTCTTATGTGGGAGCTGATTTCAAAGAAACCATAAAAGATACCAGGATTTTTGAATTCCAGACCCCAAATGGAACTAGCACAATGACATATCTGCCACATTCTACTGACCAAAGCAAGTAAAAAAAAAACAGAGCTTGAATTTAAAAACAGGTGTGATGGTTAATTTTGACTGGGCCGCAGGGTACCCAGATATTTGTTAAAACGTTATTTTGAGTGTGTCTGTGAGTGTTTCTAGATAAGGTTCGCATGTGAATAGGCATAATTAGTAAAGGAAACTGCACTTTCTAATGTGGAGGACCCTCATGCAATTAGTTCAAGGCATGAATAGAACAAAAAGGCCGACCCTCCCTTGGACAAGAGAAAATTCCTCCTGTCAAATGACCTTTGAGATAGGACATTAAATTCTTTTCCTGCCTTTGAACTCAAACAGAAACATCTGTTCTTTCAGAATCTCAAGATTTCTGGCATTTGTACAGGAACTAGACCACTGGCTTTCCCAGGTCTCTGGTTTGCTGACCCACCAAGTAAATATTGAGACTTGCCAGACTACATAATTGCATGAGACAATTTTTATATAAATATACATATACATATACAGTAAGTGCCATCTATATAAAATGGTTTGTCCTGTTCTCCACTGTTGTGCTCTTCAATACAAGCCCCTACAGTTTGATAACTTGCCTGCCTTTTCTACTGGATTTTTAGTACTTTAAGGGAAGAAACTGCTTCTCATTGTTCACCAAGTGTTTAGCACCTGATCTCAATATAGTATTTAATGGTATTGATGAATTAATTAATTAATTAATTAATTAATGAAAAATGTGCCCTATATCTATGATTTTTTTATATTTACTTTTTATAAACTTAATCATTCCCTTTTAACTCTTACTTGGTTACCACATACTCTCCCTGACAAATACACTGCACTATTTCTGCAGGATGTCATCTTCACCTTCAAGATCTCTAACCAATCCAGAATAATATGAAGCAAATTATATATACTCTTTACTGTGTATATAGTATTTGTGTTTGAGCAAAAAGAAGATAACCTGATTCTGATTAATATTTTATGGAATATTTTGTGTGAAAAGTATCAAATTATAAAACTGTTTCATACTTCAAAGTTCTAAAAATCATATTATTTAAGCAGATATAACTTAAAAACCTATCTATGAAAGAATACTATACTTTTTCATACTGATTTTGTGCTGAGTTGACACTTTTTATATATGAAAATGTTAAATACTCTAGAGGTCAGAACCTTAATGTGGTATAAAGAAGACTTGGGTGCACACCTCTTACAAAGATTATGGCTGGACTAACATTCCTCCACCTCACCTTTCTTCCTTTGTACTGCTTGTGACCTCAGCATTGTTAACAAAGAAATGATCGTTTTAGAGCTGGAAGGGTCTAAATTTTCCATTATCAAGGACAATACTGGCATCTTTCCAGAAACCTGGAGGCCATGGCTCATCTGCAAATCATGCACATATATTTGCATGAATTTTATTTTGATTAGTAGCCTCCACTCATGATGATACTTAGGATGAATGAAGCATTTTACATATATGAATAAATGAAGAAAATGTAATAGTCTTATTGCTCATGGCTGTGTTTTCCCTATTTCTCTAACTCATACTGTCCTCAATAATCTCCTTCCTGTAATTCCTTCTCTTTAAATCTATAATGGGCTTTACTTTTGTTCACATATTGATTTTATATAGGTGGTGGGAAGTTGCCCTTTTTGTGTGTTTTATTGATCCACTTATTCTAGATCTATTATAACCAAAATCATCGTGACTTAGTGATTTTTGCAAAGTTCTTCATCTTGACTAAAATAAATTGGCATCTGTTTTAAGCTAATTCAGTGGAGTATTCAAAGCTTCATAACTGTGTAAGTTTATTTAGAAGGGCTTGTTCCCAAAGTACATCATAAACCAAAACACATCTTTAGAGACAAATATATTAAAAATTGTATATTAAAGCATTAAAAATAGAGACAAAGAAGAATCATTGCCTCATTAATAGCTTTTTATTTGTCCAATATTTAAAAATTCCCCTGAATGTGATTGTACATGTGTATTGGACTTGAGGTAGAAAAAAATTTGTGGATGACCAAAAAAGGGTCATTAGTGGATTCAGATAAGGAATGCTGGTAATCACATATAGGTATTGATGTCAGAAAAATGAGGAAAGAAAGACCATGACTTGTGTTGAATCATAGAAAATTCTAGAGAGCATGGAAGGTGTTGAAGTGGTGGTGACTAGTTAAAAGATTAATCACATTATGGCTCTAAATTTTACGTCTCAAAATTCATATAATACTTGTTGTACTACTTATTGTATACTACTTATGGTAGTTACTTATTGTTGTTAATGATCAATAAATAAAATGATTTCTTCCTATACATTCAACATAGATTTTTCCCAGAGAATAAAAGGCAATCAATTCTAGATTTGGGAAAACATGACTTCTTCCTTCTTATCATGCTTACTTCATTTCTCTTTTCTTTTCTTTCTTATTTTATTCCTCTACACTCTAACACACATATCCTTTCTAGTGTTTTAGTATGATCATGTCTTTTACAAGCAATAATATATTCATGTTTGTATTAGATATTACAGAGCAGAGCCTAGCATTTATGAGAAATAATATGTATTCCTCTTGTGTTTGAAGTAATAGAAAACATATACAATTCTTTCAGAATATGATTAATGTCTTCCATTTATAAGTTATGACAATGATAACACAGTTCAAAATTTTTTTAATCCACAAATGTTACAGAAAGTCAAATTAATGTTAAAAAATAACAGAAATTTTCTTATAAACAGTACTTTAGGAATTTGACTTAAAATTAATTTGGAAGTTGGATCAATTAGAATTTGGCTAGGGAAGCAGATGATAAGGAGAAATAAAGACTAAGGAATTTATTATGAGGATTAAATTTTACACAATTATGGGAGCTGCTGAGGAAGTCCATGGAATGGCTGCTATTAATAATTCTGTATTGATTATTGTATCTAAAATCGCTGTTAGTTGTCAAGGTTAGTGGTTGGAAGGAAAAAGCTGCTTTGGATATAGTGGAATAGATTGGAAATCAGCCAGCGTTCTTTAGGATAAACTGAAATTCATGAGGATGAACTAGAACTCATTTTATTTTCATAATCTCTAAACTGCCTAAGTGACCTGCAGGAGAATGCAGGGCCTTTTGCCACAGAGCTGCTAATGTATTTTTTGCAGAACTTGAAAATCCAGTCCATTTGGAGGGCTTGTCAGCTTTGCTGCTGCCACATACCAGCAAGATAAGCAAGCAGAACCACAAAAACATGAAAGATAAAGTTGAAACAATGTCTGGTGCCTTACACTGACTTTCAGAAGGTGGAACCTGCTGTTTCACTTCTACTCTCAAATCTCATGCAAATTACTCTTGGGGCCCACCTTAACCTAGGACCATAGCAAAAAGACATTTGGAAAAAAGTAATTCAGCTTAATCTAAGTTGACACAGAAAAAAAAAAATACAAAAAACTATAATCAACCTCCTTCCATTTTGTATCCATATATACCTCTTTGAACTATACCTATCATTCAAAGAAAGATAATGTTTGAATCATGCTTCTGGCAAATATCATGCAACCTGCTTTGTACAATAAATCACATCCTGAATCTTTCTCCAGAAGAAAACACAAATCCTTTCATCCATCTTTGAGCGGTGTTCATTATTCTTCTAGCTGACTCCTTCCTTTTCAACATCTCCTAACTTAAATATTTATTTTTTGGGGGGAGGGGTAGCACTTTTTCTTAAGTTTTGTGTATTTCTTCATGTCTTTAAAGATCTTAACTGATTTGCTTTGTATTGTCTTTTCAAAGACATTTGGAAGACAGAGATGGATACATTCCAGGATAGAAAAGACAGAGATTTTTATTGCAGAGTAAGAAAAATATATATATCAATCAGATTTTTTAGGGGCTCCTTCTATATATTCTGGGATTTCTAATATCAATATTTATTTCCTGCAGAGCCTGCAATGTATTGGGCATTAGCTCTCATCACATAATAACTGTTAAGAATTGAGGCTCATAATATTGTTACTTAGGCCAGTGCTACTGCTGGGGGTAATAAACTGTATTTTGTCTCTGATGCAGACATTTCATGTCTTCTGCTAGTATCTACAGGACTGGCTAACCTGTCAGTTTGAAAGTAGGGTGAAATCTTGGACCTTGAACAGTATCTAATGATACTGAGATATCAAGTTGAAATTAATGCATTATGTACATCTAATTTATGTTCTATAGTAGGAAAATGAGAAGAAAAATAGTTAATATGTATAGGAAAATATCCATATGAAAATAATGAAGCAATGTTCATAGCCATTACAATACTGTTTTCTTCAACTGGTCACATGGATGTAGCTAGCATTTATTACTTTCTTCTGACATTGTTGATTCCATATTTATTTGTTCTCAGAAATAATTTTAATTGGTTGTGTTGGTCTGCCAGAGAGAGTGAAACCTTCATTTTTTATTGATACATATTATTTATACATATTTATACTATACATGTGATATTTTGCTGCATAAATAGAATGTATAATAATCAAGTCAGGGTAGTTAAGTTATCCATCACCTTGAGTGTATATCATTTCTATGTGTTGAGAACATTTCAAGTCCTTTCTCCTAGCTAACTAAATGGACCTAACTGGCACTTATAGAACATTTCATCCGACAGCTGCAGAATACACATTCTTCTCAACAGCTCATGGAACATTCTCCAGGATAGGCCATATGTCAGGTCACAAAACAAATCTCAACATTTTTAAAAATTGAAATCACATAAAGTATCTTCTCAGACCATTGTGGAATAAAACTAAAAATCAGCAATAAAAAGAAATCTGGAAACTGTACAAATACATTAAAATTATAAACATGCTTTTGAATGATATTTAAATCAATGAAGAAATTAAGAGAAATTTTTTAAAAAGTCTTGAAGTAGCTGGGCTCAGTGACTCATCCTGTAATCCCAGTGCTTTGGGAGGCTGAGGTGAGTGGATTGCCTGAGCCCGCGGGTTCAAGACCCACCTGGACAACTTGGCGAGACCTCATCTCTACAATAAAATCAAATAAAAAAATTAACCAGGCATGGTAGCGCACACCTGTAGTTCCAGCTACTTGGAAGACAGGCCGAAGGATCTCCAGAGCCCAGCAGGTCAAGAGGTTTGAGACTCCAACTCAAAAAACAAAAAAAAAGTCTTGAAGTAAATGAAAATCAAAATACAAAATACTCAAATCTATGAAATATAGCAAAAGCAGTGACAGGAAAGTTTAAAACAATAAATGCATATATCAAAAAGGCAAACACATTTCAAATAAATAACATAACAATGCATACCAAGGAACCAGAAAGGCAAGAACAAATTAGACTCAAAAATCGTAGAAGGAAATAAATAATAAAGATCAGAACAAATATAAATAAAACAGAGATCAAAAATTATAAAGAATCAATTTAAAAGTTGTATTTTTGAAAAGAGAAACAAATTTAATAAACCTCTAACTATAGTAACCAAGAAAAAAAAAGAAGAGATCCAAATAAACAAAAACAGAATTGAAAAATAAGACATTGCAACTGAAAACAATCATCAGAAACTACTATGAACAACTATACACTAACAAACTGGGAGATCTAGAGAAAATTGATAGATTCCTGCACATATGCAATCTATCAAGATTGAATGAAGAAGAAATAGAAACCTGGACAGACCAATAACAAGTAATAAGATTCAATCAGTAATAGTTTCACAACAAAGTCCAGAACCAGATGGCTTCACTGCTGAATTCCACCAAACTTAAAAGAAGAACTAATACCGATTCTCCTCAAACTATTCCAAAAAATTGAAGAGAAGGGAAATCTCCCAAATTCATCCTACAAAGCTGACATTACCCTGATACCAAAACCAGAAAAAGATGGAACAATAGCAACTACAAAAACTACGGGCCAGTATCTCTGACGAATATAGATGCAGAAATCCTCAACAAAATACTAGCAAACTGAGTTCAACAGCACATTGAAAAGGTAATGCACCACAATCAAGTGTATTTTACCAGGGATGCAAGGATGGAACAACATATGCAAAACATTAAATGCAGCATATCACATTAACAGAATGAAGAATAAAAATCTTGTAATAATCTCAATAGACAGAAAAAGAGCATTTGATAACACTTAAAGCCCTTTATAATAAAAATTCTCAACAAAATAGAAATAAAGTAACATACCTCAACATAACAAGAGTTGCGTGAAAAACACACAGCTAGCCAGGATCGGTGGCTCAGCCTGTAATCCTGCGCCTTTGGGAGGCTGAGGTGAGTGGATTGCCTGAGCCCGCGGGTAGGAGACCCGCCTGGCCAACTTGGCAAGACCTCATCTCTACAATAAATCAAAAAATTAGTTGGGCGTGGTAGCACGCGCCTGTAGTTCCAGCTACTTGGAAGGCTGAGGTGGAAGGATCGCTGGAGCCCAGCAGGTCGAGGCTGCGGTGGACAGGAGTGGCCACTGCACTCCAGTCTGGGCGACAGAGTGAGACTCCAACTCAAAAAAAAAAAAGCCCAGAATTTATTTATAATATATTATGTATTTATTCTTACATGTCTAAATTTGAGCCACTTTCAAAGTACTCATTTGTTGCTATAGATCTATCAAGATGATTTTTCCACTGCTCAAAACAGTTTTAAACTCATCAATTTTGATGCCTTTTACATATAAGCATTAAGCCATTGCCACATTTTGTTTGCTGTTAAATGAATGTCTGTTTCAGTGTAAACAAAGCATTACCTCTCCCTTGAAGGAAGAGGGCCTATGTGATCAACTGTATGTCAAGATGGCTGGCTGATCTTCCAAGATTAGTAATGAAGATGCAGTTTTGTTCTTTGCTGCTGAAAGGTTAGGCACTCAGGATGGCTGCTGCTGTATTGACTTTGGTAAGTGAAAGTCCTCATTGCTGAGCCCATGGCTATTCTGTTTATGACCATTGGAGAAACCACATGGGACAGATTCATAGAATGAGTCATCTTATCCACTGAGTCTCCTACAGATACTATATTTTCATATATCCTGTCTATTCCTGAAACTTTTCCTCGGACCTCCTTGCCACCAGTTTTCTAATCATGTTTCTTAGGAGTCTCTAACCAGCTTTCCTTCTAGACAAAAATGAATAATACTTGTACTACTTAAAGTTCTACCTTTAAGGTTTCTTTTCGCTATTATTCCTCAAGATGTCACTAGAATGGGGTTGTAATGCTTAACAAAACTCTATAATTTATGAATACCTGACTTTGTCATACCAGAGTTCCTTCAGTAACTTATTTATCTTCTTTGTGACCATTTTTCCTCATTTGAAAAGAATTTTTAAAGAGTTAAAAGAATAAAAGAATTGAGAATAAAAACAGTATTTACATTTGTAGGATTATTGTGAGAAATCAATATCATATGTGTAAATAATTAAGACTATCAGGCACTTAACAAGGGTTCAATAAGTGCTGTCATTATTAAATTATCATCATCATCAAAGTTTTGTAATTTTGTCAAAAATGTTTTAAAATTATGGTTGTTTAATTTCTTATTCATATATTTTTCATGTTTTTTGCTTGATTGTAAGTTCTTAATTATAAAGACCATACTTTATACCTTAAGATATGAATAATATCAATCACAGAATCCTATGATTACTAATATTTAAGTGTTTTATTTAATATACTTTGGCTAGATATATTACAAATATAGGAAGGTTGTTTAGAGAGGGACAAAGAAAATATTGTTTGTGTTCATTGATATTATACAGAAACACATATACTCCACAGATACTACTGTTTTTTGTTCATGACAGTATCTCTAGTATACAGGGTAATGCTTGGTCAAACTAAGGACAAAATAAATACCTGTTTAATATATGACGACATGTAAAGTTTTACAAAATTTGTAGGCATAAATAGAAAGTCACAGCATGAATAGTTGAGTATTTTATTTTGGATTACAAATGCCTGCCCTATTCCTTCTTTAAGCAGTGTTAGGAAATTGCACATGTAGGTAAAAACACCTCTACCAGCCTACAAGCCTTTTACATGCATAAACACATAGATGCGTAAACACACCAGGGCATGCATGTGTAGTTATACACAGATGTGCATGGAAAAATAGATAAAAGATTGTAAAATAACATTTCATCATGGTAATTTATAACAAATGGGTGGTATATAATGCAGTATTTTAGTCAGAGACTAGGAATTCCTGGCCCTGAAAATTTAAGAGTCAGAATCAAGGAGACTCTATTTAAACCAGTACTTGAAGGAAATGGAAGTCAAGAAGAGGCTGAGAGTTCCTGGAGTTAAGAAAATAATTATAGAGTCAACAAAACTGGAAGTGGAAATTTTCATCATTGCAGAAGAATGTATTAGCTAAAGAAGAGGTTTTGTACTGAAGAATAGTCATGATTCCGTGTTAGATCTATCATTGCCCTTCACTATAAAGACATTCACTTCCACCTGAGTGAGGCACACCTTTGATGCCAGCTCTGTCTACTGCACCTCATGTGCTCTAATTCCTGCTTCTCGCCTCAATATCTGTATTAAGGTACCCCCCAACCCACAATTTACTTATAAAAATTGTATATTTATTCTTACATGTTTAAATTTCATTCACTTTCAAAGTACTCTTTATTTGATGCAATACACCTATCGAGAGGCATTTTCCACTGTGCAAAACAGTTTCTGAACGCACCCATTTTGATGCCTTTTAGTGCTTCTGCCATTTTTGTTTTACCTCTTCCATATCTGCAAAGCATTTCCCTTTGAAGACTTTTTTCATCTAGAGAACAACAGCAACAACAACAAAAAAATCATTCAGCACGAGATCTGGTGAATAGAGAGAGTGGGGCACAGGGGTCATGTCGTTTTTGGTCAAAAACTGCTGAACACTCAGCACTGATGTAGGCAGGTGCACTCGTAAGTCACTCATCATGAAATAGGTAAACAGGTTGAAAGAATCCCAAAAAAATTCACTGATGCTGAACACAGCCTCTCACAACAACACTAGCTGGTACACTGATGCTGATGTGTTCTTAGAACACTTCCCTAATGAGTGAAGCCTGTGCTACAAGAAGTCTGCCCTCCAAAAAATAATTCCAAGTTTTTCTGGGGATCTCCTTCATATTAGAGTGTCAAATGCACACAGTCAGCACAATTCATTGGGATGGCATGCATTTTGTCTACTGCCACAGACAAATGTATTTGGAGCCAGGATTGCAAATAATATGAGAATTAGCAAACCTTCCCAGAATAAAAACAATAAATTCTCAAGACTGGGACAAAATTAAGACTTGTGTTATCAATTTATATAATGAAAATGTATTTATTATAGTAACTCTAAGCCTTATTGTTTATATATTCTTCAAGTTGAGCTCCTTTCAAAACAATAGGGGAAGGAGAAAAACATTGCTTATTCTTTCTTGTCTTCTTTCTAAATACGTTCTGCCAATTTAATTCCATTTTGAGCTCTTTTGCGACTGCCACGAGCAGTGAGGAAAATTTCTCTCGAATACAGTGTTCTGTACACTCTGTCCTGCCTATAACATAAAATGCTTCATAATAGTCGAAACATTATGATATAAATAATTGTCCAAAATTTCAGTCCACAAAGCCTGAATCTGTGAAAGTACAATTAGATTGCCTAGGAACATAGCAAAATTTAACAAGAGCTGGTTTGAATCTAGCCATCTATTCAAAGTTTAGCCGTCAAACAGCAAACATGGAAATGAAATAGAGAAATGTGCACAAAATAGAGTAAAACTGCACAATCAAAGCTCCTAAACTGGCTCTGGATTCTCAAGTAGGTGGTTATCGGCTGTGTTATTTGCCTAAATTCTACAGGTTTCTCTCAAAAACAGCTATATAGATCAAACTGTGATACATAGATAACACTGTCATTTATTTAGGATATTGGTTGATTTACAAATGAAAATGGTCATAGATAATGAGTTTAAAAACAAAAAAGAAACCTTTCAAGCCTATAGCTTTAAATCTCATTAGGGTATATATTTCAGTACAGCCAAGATCTGCTTATACAATTTTTTTTTTAATAATCAGTATTTTTTATTATGATATTGTGGGGTACAGTTAAGGATTAGGTATACAAATATGCTTCGTTCAGGCACCCTTGTTGATAAGAGGTGTCTCCCCGCCTCCAGACAGATATTGACTACCGTTAATCCCATCTCCCTTCCCCTCCTCCCCCATAGTTTCCCACCACTGTCAGTCATTTTCTTATAGTATTATGTTGGATGTTCAAGGTTCACTATATGAGTGAGAACATGTGATACTCAGATCTTTGTTTCTGTGAGAGGTCACTCAGTATTATAGACTCTAGTTCCATCCAGGGTGCTGCGAAATTCATGATTTTGTTCTTTTTTATGGCTGCGTAGTATTCCGTCGTGTATATGTACCATATTTTTTTAATCCAATTATC
>CAUYQG010072126.1:0-10874 GCA_963574415.1 Tarsius wallacei | reverse complement strand
GCAGAAGGATCGCCGGAGCCCAGCAGGTCGAGGCTTCGGTGGCCGGGAGTGGCCACTGCACTCCAGTCTGGGTGACAGAGTGAGACCAACTCAAAAAAAAAAAAAGATGATGTTAAATGCTTCTCCTAGAGTCCATCCTATGGATAGAATTTGGGAAGTGCTCATTGGTTTTGAAATTGTGGTGGTTCTTATGCAGAGAGACCCTCTGAATATGAACCTTCTCACTTTGCATCTCCACAAGAATAAATAGCTGGCCATTGCTTTGTTAAACTCTGCTGTCTCCATGTGGCTGTTGGAACTATAGCCACCATGTTTTCTTAGCTTTGGCCCCCTCCCCTGCCTTGGGGAGGCGAATCTCTTCTCTCTCTCTTATTTACTTTCTAAATAAACTGCTTGAAAACTAAAAAAAAAAAAAAAAAAAGAATAAATCGCTATTGAGTGGATGACTGAATGTTTGGGCACCTATTACTTAACCATAAAAAAAGCACTTTTTCACTGTTCACGTGGATTTTCTATAGATAAGTATTATCCAGCTTGCAGATTCAAGGAATTCAACACTAGAAAGAATAGGGCAGAGCTTGGAGTCTTCTAGGGAAAGATGGATGGACTGACTCTCCAGAACCAACTGAAGACAGAATCCACCCAGCTTCCATCACTTGGGGTGTGGACCGTCCTCATAGCTCCCTTTTTTATTATTAGGTGTTTGGGCAGACCTTTCTAGAACAGAAGAAAGACATCAATATGATGTATTCATCAATAAAAAGATAATGCAAGCTATAATAATTTTTTTAAAATTTGTTAAGCAGTATAAAGGAAGAGCATAAGAGGCTAAGGAAAATAAAACTAGTTGATAAAATGGGATACAGAAAATAAAATAGAAAGATCAGAATAAGATTAAAAATTATTGATATACAGACGTCCCCTCTTATTTGTGGTCTCGCTTTCCGTTTTAGCTACCTATACCCAAAAAACTTACATGGAAAATGAACGGACAGACCGAGAGTGGGAAGCCGTTTTTCATCTTGTTCTTAAACCCTGATGCAATGATGAGAAAGTAGAAGCTATGTTTTTAGAGAAATGCACACTTTAGGTAAAATTAACTTTGCCGACTTTGTCTTTTCAGAAACGGACTTCCTGGTGCCCGGTATCAGAGGTATCTCACAGCGGCAACCAAACTTGCCTAGAGTAAAGGGAATTTACAAGGCCTAAGACATCACGCATTGGGCAAGGATTGTAGAAGTCAAGAAACTTGTAATTACAAAAGTTATGACCACTCAGAGGGAGAGCAGGTGGGGATTCGATCTTCCAGTAAATTGGGCCCTATCTACAGGGAAGCCAAGGATCCCCCAAAGCTACCCACTGGGAATGCCTAGCAGATAAGGGGAAGTGCGCCCTCCATTAGCTCTAAGGAATGTAGTTTGGGAAGGTGCAGGAGAATTAGAACCCTTCTCTAGGGGCTGTGATCATGTGGCAGACACTAGTGGGACTCTGTCACAGGTGCTCCACGACATCCACAGGTGGTCGGTAAGGAAGTCACGGCAGTCACGTCTACCTGACTGCAACATCTCCAAGGAAAAGGATTTAAGCCAGGACTTTGGGGGGCTACGATGCCACACTCACCTAGAGTGTAGGCCCGGTCCCTGTCTGTGGGGGGGTGAAGCTGTCTTAAATAAATCTTATCTTTTGTCACCTCTTTGTGTGTTGCAGGTCTTTGCATCTACTCGGCTCTCAGGGTCGCCAGCGCACCTCCCGCTTGCCGGCTCGGCGGTGCTGCCCCTCCCTGAGCCTCTCCTCTCTCTCCATCCATCCACCCTCAGCCCGCCCAGACCCTGACGGAAAATTCCAGAAATAAATAACTGATAAGATTTGAGCGGCACACGGTCCTGAGTACAGCTTTGTACGGTTTCTGTCCAGTGTGTTCCCATTGTCCATGCTACCTACCCACGAGTCACTTAGTAGGCATCTTGGTTATCCGATCCCGTCAAGAGAGTGTGGTGCTTGTGTTTGAGAACCCATATTTTACTTAATAGGGACCCCAAATCACACGGGGAGTGATGCTGGCAATTTGAAGATGCCATTGAGAAGCTGTAAGCCACTTCCTTTAAGTGAAAAGGTGACAGTTCTCAATAAGGAAAGGGAAAAAAAAAACTATATGCAGAGGTCGCTAAGCTCTAAAGCAAGATCAAATCTTCTGTGAAATCGTGAAGAAGAAAAAAGAAATCTGTGCATAGAATTCATAGGGCTGGCACTCTCTGCAGTTTCAGGGCATCCGTGGAGGGCTTGGAATGTGTCTCCGGTGGATAAGGGAGACCGCTGGACAACCACACAATTACAACCAAAGGATTAAGAGATGATAGAGCTAAAATGATAAAAAATAAAAATGACATGTATGTACAACCCATGCATGTTGGTAGGAAGAGCTGGTAAAGAAATAAAAAATCAGGCTGGGCTCAGTGGCTCAGTCTGTCATCCCAGTACTTTGGGAGGCACTTTGAGGTGAGTGGACTGCCTGAGCCTGTAGGTTCGAGACCAGCCTGGGCAACTCGGCGAGACCTCATCTCTACAATAAATCAAAAATTGAACGGGTGTGGTAGCATGCACCTTTAGTTCTGGCTACTTGGAAGGTTGAGGTGGAAGGGTCGCCAGAGCCCAGCAGGTCCACACTGGGGTGGCCGTGAGCATGCCACTGCACTCCAGCCTGGGCAACAAAGTGAACTCCAACTCAATAAAATAAAAAATATAAAAATAAAATAAATAAAATTAAAAAATCAGTTGAGCAAGGTGACTCACGCCTGTAATCCCAGCTGAGGCAGGAGGATCTCTTGAGCCCAGAAATTTGAGACCAGCCTGGGCAATATAGTGAGATCCCAACTCAAAAAATAATAATCAAAAAGCCATGTAAGTTAGAAAGGGGGTGGTGGGTGGTGCCATGGCTCATGCCTGTAATCCCAACACTTTGAGAGGCCGAGGTGGGAGGATTGCTTGAGCCCAGGAGTTCAAGACCAGTCTAGGTAACATATCGAGACCTTCTCTCTACAAAAAAAAAAAAAATGAAAAAGTTAGCTAGGCATGATGGTGTGCACCTGTAGTCCCCACTTCTTGAAAGGCTGAGGAGGAAGGATGGCCTGAGCCCAGGAGGCTGAGGCTGTGGTGGGCTGTGATCATGCTACTGCACTCCAGTCTAGGCGACAGAGTGAGATCTCGACACACAAAAAAAGGGGGCATGGGGGAATCAGCAATAACAGTTAAAAACACAACCAGAGGTTTCAAACAAAAGTTAGTATAATGTCCAGGAAAAACTCACCTGTTTTTGACCTCCGAAGTTTTCCTCAGATTCCTGAAGCCACACCCTGAGAACACAGACCCATATTCCCTTTTCCTGCTTTATGCCTTAAGCCTCAAATGCAGCCTTTTGAACTACAGCTATCAATGCGTGCTGTTTCCAATTCTTTCCTCTAAAACAGCAAAAAGTCAGATGTTTCCCCAACTCTGGCCTCTCGTTTGACAACTGGAGTTTCCTGATCTCTCTGTCACTGAGAACGTACGTTTCATGCTGTGTGAGGCAGTGCTTCTCAAACGTCTTGACTCTGCACCACCGTAGCAGGCAAAGCGAGCACACAGTAATCTCTGGCAAGCCTGGTGTTGATCTTGAACGCAAATCAGGAAGATGTCAGCTTTTTAGCTATCAAGTACAAAGTATTTGTTCATGGCAAATGCAAATTTATCAATGTTTGCATTTTATAGACATTCATATTCTTTAAAGTTCAGCCAGAATACACGCTTGGGTTAAGTGATGCAGAGATGCATTCGCTTCACTATACCATAGGCTATCGATTAGGGCTATGGGGAAAAGATCAAATCAAGTTAGATCTTTTCGGTTTCTATTATTTATTTATTCATTTACTATTATAAAGAAGACATGAATAGACACTTCTCAAAAGAAGATATACGGGTATAACACATCTTAAACTGGTAAGGTTGTCCCAGTTGGCTCAATGTGCAGCTAAAACAGGAGTATGCACTGAATGTCAGAGATGGAGAGTGGGGTGCGGCTGCCAAATGATTCAGATCTTTGAGATGACCAGGACAGTGGTGTGATGACAGAAGACTCAGTCAGATGTCCTTATTTAAAGACCATTCCGGTTCTCTATAGCTGGTTGTCAAAGCACCCCACAGCAGGAACTTAAAACATAACACTAATTTATTTTGCTATATGGGGGTTGACTGGGTTCAGCCACGCAGTTTGTCTTGGGGTCTTTCAGTCAGACAGTGGCTGGGGCTGGAGCCATCTCAAAGGCTCCTTCAGGTTTATGTCTGTTGCCTGGTCAGGGGAAAGCCAAAGAGCTGTGGGCTAGAACAGATGGGGCTCCCTGGGCACCTCATCTGTATGCAGTCACTCTAACGAGGCCGTTACAGGGCGTGGTAGATGAAGGCCCTTAAGGAAGATAATATCTGAAAGGTACCAGACACATAGTAGAGTGCCTAAATGGTAAAGATCATATTCACCTAAAGGGATTTTGAGTTTAGAATTCCAAGCAAACAGATTACAGGTAAAACACTTCTCCTTATAATAGAAGGCTGACCCATGGGATTGGAGAGTGTGGGGTGTGCAGAGATGTGCCTGTGTGTGTGTATGGGTGGATGGATGAGTAAACGATCGTATGATTCCCAGTATCCTCCAGAGGCTCCCCTTGCTCCTGGCTGAAGAAAAGAGAGAGGAATTCACAAGGCCCTCCACCTCCAACTTATTCTTTGTAATCTGAGGTTTTTGTGTGGCCATGTACTGCCTGTTGTCCTCCACAAAGGAGCACGTCTAACTACCAAGTTGCACAGCAATAATTGAGCACATCTTAGATAAAGCCATGAGTTTTCCTTGGTTCTAACCATGCTTAAGCAGCTCAGCCTTCAAAGCTTATGAACTTAGTTCAGTATAAACATAAGAAGGTATCTTGTTTCCTATTAACTGGCTATGAAGTAGAATTACTACAATAAAAGTAAAAACACGTTAGGAATTAAGCAAGGACCCCTTAGTCTAAATTGGGAGAATGAGGAAGACTTTTTTCAAGAAGTGTGAGAAGGATAGGCATTTTGCTAGGGGAACTGAACCTTGAGAGGTTAGTTAAATATATTATGCATGTACTACTTGCTTAACCTTTTTAATAGCCAATTAAAAATTAATTTGTACATCCAGCACTAGAAGCTTGTTTTATTTACTCATCTTTAGTCTAAGCTGGTGTTTGTTCAGTTTTAAAAGTACCTTGGATGCTTTTTTTGAGCTTTTCTCTATGATAATTATTAGGCGAATTGAGAGAAGTCACGGCCTTAGTGTTTGAGTAATGAAATTATATGACCATTAAATTGTGAGGTTTCTGATTATCTTCTTATTCAGGGAGTTTAAAGTTCATTTCAGAATTATAAATAAAGGAGAGATGACAAGTCCAGTTTTATGAGCTAAGGCACTGACTTCAACCACTTAAGGAAATTATCCTAAGCAGCCCAGTTGCTTTGATCAAGTTGTGTAAATTATCCTAATTGCTTTGATCAAGTTGTGTAAATTATCCTCTCTTTTGGCCTTTTTCATAGGAATAACGGGACACACATTTCTTGTAAAGGATACAGGAAGTCTCCAACATATGAGTGAGTTCTGTTCCGAGAGCACATTTGTCAATCTGATTTTTTTTTTTTTTTTGAGTTGGAGTCTCACTCTGTCGCCCAGACTGGAGTGCAGTGGCCGCTCCCGGCCACCGCAACCTTGACTTGCTGGGCTCCGGCGATCCTTCCGCCTCAGCCTTCCAAGTAGCTGGAACTACAGGCGCACGCTACCACGCCCGGCTAATTTTTTGATTTATTGTAGAGATGAGGTCTTGCTTGCCCAGGTGGGTCTCGAACCCGTGGACTCAGGCAATCCACTCACCTCAGCCTCCCAAAGGCGCGGGATTACAGGCTGAGCCACCGAGCCCGGCTTGTCAATCTGATTTAAGTCCAATAAAGTTAGCTTAGATACCCAACTAACACAATCGACTACATAGTATTGTATGTATTTAACAGGCTATACTGACATCTGGTGGAGAGAAATAGTACAGAAAAAGCACAAGTGTGTGTCTTTAAAGTTCATAACTCGAAGGTTCGTATGTAGGAGACTTAACTGTAATTCACTTATTAAGAATACCTTCAGAGATATTTGACCAAAGTTCTGCTCTGGGAAGTTTATTTAGATAAATCCCTTGATTTATTCTATCCTCCAGTCCTGGAATCTTCTTCCTGATTCTCTTTATTTCTATGACTCTCATGCATCCTTGAAGATCCTACCTAGGTCCTGATGGACATATTCACTCCTCAGGTTGGGTTAGTTGCCTTGTCTTAGTGAGCACAAGCCTGTTATGCACCCGTTTCTTTATTGTTTCTATCACTTGAAATGAAAGCAAGTAGTTATCTGGTTTGATGTCTATCTTCCCACTAGATATGAGCTTTCTGAGGACAGTAACTTTCTTATTCAACAACATACTCCATATTCAGATAAAATTTTGTATGCAAAGGAGACCTTATGCCCCTAACTCAGGGCACATGGTATGCATCCAATAATAAAGTAAGGGTATGAACCATTTTGATGAATGAAATATAGCCATCCCATGGTATCTGCAGGGGATTGGTTCCAGGACCTTCCTCCAATATCAAAATCCACAGATGCTCAAGTCTTGAAGTTGGCCCTGTGAAACCCTGTATTTTTGATCTGTGCTTGGTTGAATGCAAGGATGTGGAACCCATTAATACAGAAGGTCTACTCCACGCAGTTTTGAATTCTGAAGAATAATTTGCACCTGCTGCAAATTGATAATTATGCTATGGACTACTAATAAAACAAACTGGGCCTTTTTTCTATAGTTGGGTTTTATTATCTGTGACCCCTAGCTGATTGATACATAATGTATTAGTCATCTTTTGCTGTGTAACAAGTTACCTGAAGTGTTACCAAATAACACATATTTAGGATCCCACAGTTTCTGTGGTTCAGGAATCTGGGTGTGGCTAAACTAAGTCCTCTGCTTTAGGGTCTCTCAAGGGCTGCAATCACTTCATAGATTGACTGGGAGGGGTCCACTTCCTAGCTTACTCATGTAGTTGTTGGCAGGATTTAGTTCTCCTCAGACTGCTAGACTGAGGCCTCATTTCCTCATGAGCTGTTGGCCTGAGGTCTTCCCCTGTTCCTTGCTACGTGAGCTCCTCCACAGAATATCTCACAACATGGCAGTTGCTTCATCAGAGCAAGCGAGAGGGAAGAATAGAGTGCCAGCAAGAGAGAGTGTTCTAGCAAGACGTAAATCACCTTGTCTTATAACCTAATTTCAGAGTGACATCTCATCAGTTCTGCCATATTTTATTGGTTACTAGGCCCAGTCTGTACTTAAAGGGAGGGGATCACACAAGGGTGTGAATGCCAGGAGGTGGGGCTCATTGGGAGCCATGTCAGAAGCTGCCTACAACAAATAATAAAAATTCAAAAACCCGCCTGGGCAACTTGGTGAGACCTCATCTCTACAATAAATCAAAAAAATTAGCCGGGCGTGGTAGCGCGCGCCTGTAGTTCCAGCTACTTGAAAGGCTGAGGCGGAAGGATCGCTAGAGCCCAGCAGGTCGAGGCTGCGGTGGCCGGGAGCGGTCACTGCGCTCCAGTCTGGGCGACAGTGAGACTCCAACTCTAAAATAAAATAAAATAAAATAAGATAAAATAAAATAAAATAAGATAAGATAAGATAAGATAAAATAAAATAAAATTTCAAGAAAAAAACCACAATGAACAACTCAATACCTGAGGGTACAAAAAATAAAACATACTAGTGTGATTGAACTACTAACAGAATGGATATATAGGAGAAACAGGAAGGTTTAAACCCATTTAATGCTTTATTTATTTATTTTTAGAGGTAGGGTCACACTCTGTCACCCAGGCTGGAGTGCAGTGGTGTTATAGCTCACTACAGCCTCAACAGCGCAAGTGATCCTCCTTCCTCAGCTTCCTGAGTAGCTGAGACTACATACGCATGCTGCCTCACCCAACTCATCCTTTATTCTTTAATCTATAAGCATTCATTGACTGTTTACTGGGTGCCAAGCATCATGATACGCTCAAGGTAGCCTAGAGAGGAATAAAACTTTATTCATGACTGAAGAAGTTTACAGATTAGTGAAGGAAATAAGCATGAAAAAAAATCACTGTGGAAAATTTCATAATACATGTACTATAATAGTGTTTCAAAACACAAATATTTTAATAGTGTTTTTCGAGTACAGTGGTAGAGTGGGTGACAGGAAATTTTACTTTGAGTTACTTAAAATTTTGCAGGAAAGTAGGCAATGAAGAAAAAATTTCCTAAGCAGAGAGTGACAGGAGAAGGAAGAGTCTGTGTAAGAAAGGAAGAACTGTTGCTGATTTGGGATTTTTTAAATCAGAAAGTTATTTTAACTGTCCCCAAGTCTCAATCTCAATGCCAAAGGGAAGCAGAAGGAGTTCAAGTTCAACAGTGAGTAAAGATGATGTAATAAAGATAATATATATATATTTTTCTTTTTGAGTTGGAATCTTACTCTATTGCCCAGGTTGGAGTGTAGTGTGGCACGAACATGACTCACTGCAGCCTCGACCTTGTAGGCTCAGGCTGTCCTTCCACCTCAGCCTCCTGAGTACCTGGGACTACAGGCGCGTGTCGCCATGCCTGGCTTATTTTTTGGTTTTTGTAGAGACAAAGACTTGCTATGCTGCCCAGGTTAGTCTCAAACTCCTGAGCTCAAACAATCCTCCCACCTCGGCCTCCCAAAGTGCTGAGGTTATAGGTGTGAGCCACTGCATCCTGCCAGATATAGTAAAGATAATCTTTGGAAAATACTCTTGTCCCCTTAGATATTAGCTTGGTTGGGTGGAGTGGATTTATCTGAATTCCGTGACTGATTATTGATAAAACTTTGACACATGCCCATTTTATCATTAGGAAAGCAGTTGAAGCCCTTCTCCTGCTCTGTGGTATTTCTCTAGCCCTGAGAACTTGGTCATTTTCTGGTGGCTTCTGGCCATCTGAGTCTCCACTAGGCCAACGTTTATGGCAATGTCCCTTCTAGGCTCCCCTGGAGGTGTCTCCCTCCTCTTATCCATCAGATTCTACCTAACATGTTTCCTCTTCAGAGGAGAGTACAGGAGGAGACGTGGAGTCAGCATCCAGAGCGGTTGAGAAACTGATGCTTATGCCACCTTATTTTAAGGCCAAAATCGAAGATGGCAGCAACACTATCCATAGTAATGTAGGGAGCGGGGTGTGTGCTTGGCTATTGATTACAATTACGTTATTTTGCTTTTAATTATCTTGTTTTTGCTTCGGCTGTCACCTCAATTACATTTTCACAAATATGCCTCCTCTTTTTATGACAGGAACATATATTTATTTCTGGGTTTAATTGTTTTTGGCATCCTTCAATTTCACATTTTTCAAAATAATGACTATGAGATGTCATTATTTAATGACTGATGAGTTCTGTACTCTGCCAAGTCACTGTTGTCTATGTAGGTTTTTGTTTTCTTAAGTGTTAAGCTGTATAAAAAACATTCTGTGTGCTAGTGAGAGAGACTGTAGTTCAAAGATGCTAACAGAACCAACATTCAAACTCAGAGCATGCGTTCTTTGTACCAAGCCGAGCAAAAGAGCCGGTAGATGAAATTATTGTCTGGAATCTCTGAGAAATCTGCAACGCAGGAGAGCTTCCAGGTGGGGAGAGTTGGGCAAATGACCTTTCTTTTTTCCAATATGGAGGAACATTCTTCAAATTATAGGTTGATTTGCTGTTGCCAATCCTTGGAATGAGTAGATGGATAGGATAAGCTAGGAGAGCTTATTCAAGGTAATGATATTGACTTTCTGATCACCTGCACGACTGTAGCTCCTGGTTCATGTCTCTAGTGAGAGAAAAGTGAGCCACTGAATAAGAAGACAGCAGTAAGAGGGTCAAAGTTTCAACAGAATGATAGATTCTTTATGTGGTCCTGAAAAAATACAAAACAAAACCAACCGCTATTATTCTTTTCTAAGGCATGTACTCATACTCCTTGTAGTAGCTTTGTGAATTTGCCTATTTATGATGTAAGATTCAGCTTCTCCTCATCTGCCGGAGGGTCATAAAGATCCTCTTCACTGTTGACACCAAGGCAGCTTTCAGATGGCATCTTACTTTCTCTTTGTTTTTGTATTTTGAGTTGGAATCTCAGTCTCTCACCCAGGCTGGAGTGCAGTGGTATGCTCACGGCCACTGCAGCCTTGACCTGCTGGGATCAGGCAATCCTTCCACCTCAGCCTTCCAAGTAGCTGGAACTACAGGCGCGCACTACCATGCCCGGCTAATTTTTTTTTTTTTTTGAGTTGGAGTCCCACTCTGTCGCCCAGACTGGAGTGCAGTGGCCGCTCCCGGCCACCGCAGCCTGGAACTACCTGCGCGCGCTACCACACCCAGCTAATTTTTTGATTTATTGTAGCGATGAGGTCTCACCAATTTGCCCAGGCGGGTCTCAAACCCGCGGGCTCAGGCAATCCACTCACCTCAGCCTCCCAGCGTGCGGGATTACAGGCTGAGCCAACGAGCCCAGCATAACTATTCTTTTAAAAAATGAAAAGAAGTAAAAAAATCTAATGAAGTTTACTATATAATATTAATTGAAATAGAATATCCAAAAAATTGGATTGCACTCTTCCAGCATTACAGAAATTTATTCCAGTCACTCCACATTCTATTTTACTTTAATAGTTAAAAGACTGAATCACATTTTTAAATGTCTCATTTTTCCAATTATGTAATAATCCTTTAAAAATTATTTCAAAAGACTTCCAACTATGCAA
>CAUYQG010072123.1:0-14570 GCA_963574415.1 Tarsius wallacei | reverse complement strand
CCGGCTAATTTTTTTTTTTGATTTATTGTAGAGATGAGGTCTCGCTTGCCCAGGCGGGTCTCGAACCCGCGGGCTCAGGCAATCCACTCACCTCAGCCTCCCAAAGGCGCGGGATTACAGGCTGAGCCACCGAGCCCGGCTGCTTTTTTATTTTATTGTAGAGACAAGGTCTACCAAAATGCACAGGCTGGTCTCGAACCCGCAAGCTCAGGTGATCCTCTCGCCTCAGCCTCCTGAAGTGCTGGGATTACAGGCTTGAGCCACCGCGCCCGGCCCTAATCAACTTCTTGAAGGACCCAACTCTTAACACCATCTCATCGGCCATTTAGTTTAAACACCTGATTTTTGGAAAGAACATATTCAAACTATAATCTATTTAGTTGATAGTTTGACCATCAATCATCACGATTTCATTCTATTTTGCCTTATATCATTTCTTGAATTATTTGCTGGAACAGTGGCTGTGAAGTAGCACTTGAAAGCAGTAGAGAATAGAAGTGTTTGGGGAAAGCAAGTGTTCTTTAAAATTCTAAAAAAAAAAACCCAAAATAATACATTTCAATTAACATAAAGATTGGTATAAAAATCAAATCAGTATTATAAGAAATCAGAGGATATTTTATATACTTGCAGTAATGCCTGATACTCATGACAAGAAATACAAATACCACAAAGCAAAAGATGGACAAATTTTACTATCTAAAAATTAAAACCTTTTTAAAGCAAAATATTGATAAGTGATGCTAAAAGACAAGTGAAAAGCTGGGAGAAAATGTTAGCAATATATGTATAACAAAAAAGATAATATTCAGAGTTTGTTCAAATAAAGAAAAACCTGCCTAACTGGTGGGAAAATAAACAAAGACCAAAAAGAGAAATTACACAGAAGAAAATAATACAAATTAAGTATAAACAACTGAAAAGATGTTTCATCTGTCTAATGAACAAAAATGTATATTACAATATAAGATAGTTTTACCCCCATCTCGTTGGTAGAATTAAAAACATATCCATTACAGAAATTTATTTGCAACTTCAGTATTTTTGCAACTAGAATCACTTTTGTATTATAAAAAAAAAACTGAAAGAAGAAATGAGTCAAAAATAGCATGAGAAAAATATTGCAAATATCTGTATAATATTGTGAGTAGGAGAAACCTAAGTAATATCCCCAAAACAGAATGTTAATAAATTTTTCCATATAAGAATTTCAAAATACCTCTGTACAATAAAAAACTCACAAAACACTTAAGAATCAAAGAAAAATCAAGGAAAAATAATTTCAAAACAAAGGCCACATCACAGTATCCTGTGGTTGACACTATTCTTAGTTCTTATATGAAGTCTATACCCTTGGGCTTCTGGGCTAATATTGGCTTATGCCCCAGAAAATTCAAAACTTGTAAATGCACAGAAATTTATAAAACAGGAGCGTATTATCACACAGGACTCCTGTGAAGTTTACTAAAATTTAATGTAATGTCTTTCACAGAGTAAGCCTTTGATGATTTTGGATGTGTTGTAGCATTATAGTAAGGAACTTTAGAATTAGGCAATGATGTTCTTAAGGGCTCTGTATGCACTATAATTTTTCTCTTTTAATTGAATAGTCTATATAGTTACTTTAATTGTGTACTTCCTTGCCACCATATTTGTCTCACAACAAGACAGCAATAGAGATGAGAACCTCTGTTAATTAAACTAATTTTTTTCCTTTCCTTGTGAAACCAACTTGAGTAAATTATTTAGACATATTTTCAAAATGTAGGAATAATTGCTACTACTAATTTACTTTGGTGGAATTTTGTACAGCTTCCCAAGATAAGGAATCAACAATGATCAAGTTAATTGGGAAAATGCTAAATTTAGCAAGCTTTACTTTTTGGTCACTAAAGACTAATTTATATTTTAATTAAGTAATTTAGTTCTAGCCTTGAATAAAATTATCTAATATAGAGAATGTTTATTAGCATATAGAAATTTAATGAATTGTTAATTTAGAATATCAATTTAACATTGATCAAAGTTGTCTCAAATTTTCGGGAAAAATAATACATACCTTGGAGTAAGCTTAGAACAATGTTAACTGCATCCTGTTTATATTCTTGTACTTCTGCTTTCACTGATTCAGCCTGTTGCATGAATGTAAAAAAAGTTTCATGTGGAAGAGACCATTCCTCCCCTCTCTCAAGTCTTATTGTTCTTCCAGAAACAATTTTGAGGTTTACAAAGTTGTGTCTCAATCAAACAGTTTCATTAGAGGAATTTGAACTTGGAGATCATGAAAGAGCTTACTCTGAGTTGTCATAGCTGATACTGAATTTATGCCTAATGATGTAAACAATGTGGATGCTGTAATGTCTTTGAGTTTTGCATTTGCAAAATCACAAGCTAAAGAGTAGCTATGGATACTGAGATGAAAAATTAGTAAACGCCATGCAAGTGTCTTGAAAATTGAATTCATCTTGGAATTCTTTGGAGAAACAAATTCCGAGAGATAGAACTTGGGGAATGTTTTCTTGTAACTTCCTGAAATAAAATTTGACTATACCTGGTTGAGAACTATTCATAATTAAGCAAGTTTCAAGATGCTCATGGATTTCAGATGTTTGAAGAGTAAGTGTTGCTCTGGTGGCTAAAACACTTTGAAGATGGTGCTTGTTTAGCAGTAGTCCAAGATTCCTGGCTTCACAGTTAAGTGACTGCCCAGTGACAACACAGTTCCTGTGATCGTGACAGAAGACGTCCAGGAAAAATTTAGCAGCAACACACGTAGAAGGCTTGTGTTGCATTCTCAATGAAGGCAGAAACTGGTGATGTGTACACAAGATAGCAAGTTCTTGTCCTCTGGTCATAAGATAAAGAATTACTGCTTCAGCTCCTTTGGGGTTTACCAATTCTCTAATCTGGAGATGTCGCAAGCTTCAAGGAACTAATCATCCAAGACTGTGGCACTCTGAAAATCACCTTTGATTTCAATCTTTGGAAAGATATTTCCTACTGAATCTATTGCCTTTTTTTACCTCAGAATGAAAACTGACATTACATTGTTGGTTGATATACTGCATCCTTCATACTGATTTTCCAGCAAATGCATTTCTTCCAATTGCTCAGACATTGGATTTCTGCGAGAAAGAAACACAAGAGGACCCCCTCTTTTCTGTACAATAAGCTTCATGATTTCAAATCCAAGGCCAGAGAGCCCCCTGGATGCAACATACACTCCATTTACCTTGAAGAATTTTCTTTTTGCTCTGCATATAGTTATTTGCACAAGTTGACATTCTAGAATATTGACTTCCAATATAGCAAAAGAAATGGACACACATGAAGAATGAAGACAGAGCAGGACTCACCAGTCAGTGCCTTTCCTTGAAAAAGAGAACAGACCAAACTTATATTATCTGCATTATTTTGTTTGTGTGCAGAAATGGGGTCTTATGATATTGTTGGTGGTCTCAAACTCCTAACTTCAGCCTCCCGAAATGCTGGGATTATAGGTGTAAACTACAGTTCTCATTCTTAAATTAATTTTTAAAACTCATTGACTTTAGCCAATGACAGATCTATAGGATACTATCAGGCAGGATTCCTGTAAAACCCGGTAAAATTTAGAATGTGAACCTGGATGTGATTGTGACCATCATGCAATAATTGCTATAAAAATTCAGGTCACTGTTGGTCACATATGAGTAGAACATCTTGGAGGAAGGAATGGTCAAAGAGTATTTCTTTGAAGAGTTCCTCTAAATATTTCAGTAAAATGAGTGCTTGGCACTGTTCTACTTTTTGTTGGAATTGTACAGAGAATGATTTTCTTTGCCTATAAACTAATTAGAGACAATTGGCAAAATCTGACTGAGACCTATAGGTTAGATATTAATATCGAGCCAATTTTAATTTCCTGTTCTTGGTAATTATAGTAGTTGTATAATTCCTTGTTTTTAGGACATACAAATTAAAGTTATTAGAAATAAAGAGCTGGGCATGATGGTGCATGCCTATAATCCCAGCACCTTGGGAGGCCAAGGCAAGAGTACTGCTTGAGCTCAGGACTTTGAGACAAGCCTGGGGAACATAGTAAGAACTCATCTCTACAAGAAATGAAAATAGTGCTTGGGTGTGGTGGTATGCACCTGTACTTACAACTACTTGGGAAGCTGAAGAGGGAAGATAGCTTGAGGCTAGGAGTGCAAGGCTATGGTGAGCCATGTTTGTGCCACTGCACTCCAGTCTGGGGGACAGGGTGAGACCCTAATTGAAAAAAATAAAAGACAAGAAATAAATAAATAAACAGGCATAATGCCTGAAACTTTCAAATGATTCTTGAAAAAAAATTGTGTACTTATATTTATATTTATCTACAAAGAATGGTGGAAAAGGAGGAGAAAGGAAAAAGCAAACACAATAACATGTTAAATTTGGGAAATGGTATCTTTGTATTATTCGTAAAGTTTTCTGTAAGTCTGTAACTGTCAAAAAAAACCCACTTCCAAAGAGAAAAATGAATTTTTATAAATGATATTAATTGCTAGATGCAGTATCTCAGACCTGTAATCCCAGCACTTTAGGAGGCTGAGGTGGGAGAATCATTTGAACCCAAGAGTTCAAGACCTGCCTGGGAAACATAGTGAAAACTCATCTCTACTAAAAAACACAATAATTAGTCAGTCATGGTGGTGCACACCCATAATCTCAGCTAATCTGGAAGCTGAGGAGGAAGGACTGTCTGGGCCCAGGAGACTGAGGCTTCAGCGGGCCATGATTGTGCCACCACACTTCAGCCTGGGTGACAAAGTGAGATTCTTTCTCAACAAAACAAAACAAAACATATATATATGTTTTGGTTATATATATGATATATATAACTATATAACTACATATATCATATATATATAACCAAATTATAATACACTAAGAAAAAAAAGCCATGATTCCATATTGATACAAGTAATGCATAAACTGATGCAGAACCAAGATAGTTACACAGTCTTAAATTACCTCCCCACAAAATACTAATTAATTGCAGGGTGGAAAAATAACATTGTAGAAGAAAAACCTAGCAGATACTACCTTTAATGACCAATGCTAGCATCATCAGTAATAGGACAAATCAAAATTGTGAGTCACATGCAATGAGATCACAGGATCACTTCTGTGATATCATTGCCAAAAAAAGTATGATTCTTACAGTTTTCTGTAAGTCTGTAATTGTCAAAAAAAAAAACACTTCCAAGAAGAAAAATAAATTTTTACAAATGATATTAATAGCTAGAAGCAGTAGCTCACACCCATAATCCCAGCACTTTAGGAGGCTGAGGTGTGAGATTTAACCATAGTGAAGTATCAGAAAAATCAATTGAGGAACATTCCAAATTACTGGGCTTTACTCTTCAAAAGAGTCAAGGTCGGGAAGGTCAATGAGGTACTAAAGAACTGTTGTGTACTGAAATAGTCTAAGAGATGTGACAGCTAAATGCAATCCCTGGATCTAAATGGCATCCTTTTGATATACAGGACATTACAAACAAGTAATAAAACTTGAGAAGAACCTGTGGATTAAGTGACAGAATGTATTAATGCTAACTTTCTGATTATAAAGGTTATATTGTAGTTGTGCAGAATGTTCTGACTGATAGGGGTATCTCCTAATCAGGAGTGAAGGCATAATGTCAGCAATTTACTTTCAAATGGTTCAGGGGAAAAAAGTTCTTTGAACTAAAACTTGAAAATTTCTCAAATTTTAAGACTATTTCTAAAAAGTTAATCAGGAGAAAATAAACAAACAGAAAATGTGAAAAGCCTTAGAAAAACTTTTTTTCACGAAAAGGATCTATATACCTGCACACGTATGTTTATCACAGCATTGTTCACAATAGCAAGATCATGGACCCAACCATGCTGTCCATCAAAAGAGGACTGGATTAAAAAAATGTGGTACATATACACAATGGAATATTATGCAGCCATAAAAAAGAACAAAATCATGAATTTTGCAGCAACCTGGATGGACTTAGAGTTTATAATACTGAGTGATCTCTCACAGAAACAAAGATCTGAGTATCACATGCTCTCACTCACAAGTGGCCCTTGAACAACTATCGTAATACTATAAGAAAAGGATTGACAGTGGTGGGAAGCTATGGGGGGGCAGGGAGGGAAAGGGAGGTGGGATTAACGGCAGTCAATATCTGTCTGGGGATGGGGGGGCATACCTCATCAACAAGGGTACCTACACAATGCATATTTGTATACCTAACCCTTAACAGTACCCCACAATTTTAAAATAAAAAAATATGTATTAGAAAATAAATAAATAAATAAAATAAAAATTCACATTTAATAAAGCTTAGGCTAAGAAGGAAAGCAGAGCCTGCTCCAGTGCATTCAGGCTTCCTGATGTTTCCTGGGAATGCCCGACTCCAGGGAGAAGGGACACGTGTGTTCCCAAGGAACCCAGCCCATCTGTGGCCCTCCAGAAACCGCCTGCCACGGACATCATTGATTCATCTGTCAATTAATTCATCAACTCACTCTTCAAATGCTTGCAGGGGGGCCTGCAGTAGATAGGCGTTCTCCCCCTGAGCAAATCATGGAACATTGGGAAGGCGGCGGTCACAGAGGTGGAAGCCACAGAGGTAGATGTCCCTGCAGGGGCTGTGGGCCCTGGGACTCCAGGGTTTTTCCACACTGACTTAGGGCTTCAGGGTCCAGAGGCTGGGGTAACCTCGGCTTCCTGTGGGGGCTGTGCACTGAGCTGGGACTGCTGCCCCGCTGGAGGGGCTGTCCTGAGGGCCTTGGCCATGCTTCTCCTTTGGCTGCACCTCCCCACACTGCCCCCATCCAGAGCCACACATGCCCCCCCGCCCGCAATTCCAGCATCACACTTAGTATCCAGCACCAATAAAAATTCCTTAAATCGAAATGTGCTACAGCTGCAAGGAATGAATCTCTCATTATGATGAATTCCTGGGATTCCAACCACCTCCCAGAAACCCATATATAATTCTAATACTTTTTTTTTTAATTTGGTAAAACACAAGAGATTCCATTTTACAGGAAGGCAAATAAAGGCCATGTGTAAGGCACACAGGGAGCCAAGGCCAACCCCAGTTTCTTTTCTCTCTGTGCTTTGATGAATTAAGAAGCCACGTCTGCTCCAGAGCGTGGAGCAGAAACAGGGTCCTCTGCTCTTCCCCACACCCCACTTCTCAAGCGGGGCTCAAGCCAAATCTGCCTCTGAGAGCAGATATTCACAACTATTATGGTTCCTTGGACGGAAGCCAGGAATGGGCCTGTGGCTTAAATTCCTTAATGTTCAAGCACATTCCTTAATATTTCAGTATACATGGCTGGCACAAGCATGACAGCGCAGAGCTGAGCGAGTATTCTGTGGCTTTTTCGGGGAAACCTGGCTGGTATTGGTGGATATTCTTCTTCCTTCCTCCATCCTCGATATTATTTTGTAATTAAGGTGAAATTCACATAACGTAAAATTAATTCAGTGCGGCCACTATCTAACCGGTTCTGAAACATTTCCATTTGCCCCTAGGACACCCCACACCGATTAAGCAGCTGCCCCTCATTCCTTCTCCTCAGGCCACAGCAACCACCGTCTGCTTTCTGCCTCTATGGATTTGTCTGTTCTGGACACTTCACACAAATGGAGTCATACAATATGTGGTCTTTTGTGTCTGGCTTCTTTCACTGAGCATAATGTTTTCAAGATTCATCCAAAGGTATGTATCAGTGATTCATTCCTTTTTTAGGCTAATATCATAGTGTATGTATACGCCACAATTTGTTTTTCCATTCATCCATTGATGGGCATTTAGACTGTTTCTACTTTTGGCTATCGTGAGTGATGCTGCCGTGAACATGTGTGTGTGTGTGTGTGTGTGCGCGCGCGCGCACATATTTTCTCTTCTTTTGGTCATGTATCTAAGAGTGGAATTGCTAGGTAATATGGTGAATTCTTCTTGAGACAAGGTCTCCTTCTGTCACCCAGGTTGGAGTGCAGTGGCACAATCAGCTCACTGCAGCCTTGAACTCCTGGGTTCAAGCAATCCTCCCACCTCAGCCTCCCAAGTAGCTAGGACTACAGGCAGGTGCCATCATGCCGGGCTAAGTTTTTAATTTTTTTGTAGAAACAGAGTCTCGATATGTTGCCCAGGCTGATCATGAGCTTCTGGGCTCAAGTGATCCTCCTGCCTTGGCCCCCCAAAGTGCTGAGATTTCAGGCGCAAGCCACCATACCAGGCCATTTGTCCATTTTTTCATTGGATTTTTTGTATCTTTACTGTTGAGTTGTTGGTCTTTATATATTCTGGATACTAGACTTTTATGACATAGAATTTGAAAATGTTTTCTCTCAGTCTATAGGTTGTCTTTTCACTTTCTTGATAGTATCCTTTGATACACAAAAGTTTTTTCGTTTGATGAAGTTCAATTTATCTATTTTTCTTTTGCTGCTTGTGCTTTTAGTATTATATTTAAGAATCTATTGCCAAATCCAAAGTCATGAAGATTTCCTCTATATTTCTTCTAAGAGTTTTATGGAACATAACTCCTAACACCAAAGTGTGGGCTGTACATAGTGACTTCTCTCCTCGGAGCACAGCACGAAAAACCAGGGTCAGGAGCTTTACAGTGGAGGAACCTGACAGACATTCCTGAGCCAGGAGATCAAGGTTAACGTCAATAGTGAAGCCTGGGAAAATAGCGAGACCTTATTGCTACAAAAAAAAAAAATTAACTGGACGTGGTAGCACATGCCTGTAGTCTCAACTACTCAGGAGGCTGAGTCAGAACGATCCCTTGCGCCAAGATGCCCAAGGCTGCATATGATAAGAATGACACTGTCACGGGCTGAATTATGTTCCCCTCAAAGTTCATATGTTGAAGACATAACTCCCAGTACTTCAGAATATGACTGTATTTGAAGATAGGATCTTTAAAGAGGTAATTACGGTTTGGTGAGAACATTGTTGTGGGCCCTAATCTAATCTAACTGATGTCCTTATACGAAGGGGAGATTAGGATACAGATGACACAGATGGAGGGACGGACAAACACATGAAGACACAGTGAGAGGACAACCAGCTACAAGCCAAGGAAAGAGGACTCGGAAGAAACCAACCCTACTGACACTTTGATCATGAACTTCTAGTCTCTGGAATTGTGAGAAAATACATTCCTGCTGTTAATCCTATCAATCTGTGGTGTTATGTCAGCTCACTACTTTACTTGCATGGTCTTCCTCTCAAAAATCCATAGCCCCATTCCAACCATGAGAAAAGCATCAGATAAATCCCAACTGAGGGACATTCTACAAATACCTGACCAGTACTAAAAACAGCTGCAGTCATCGAAGGTCAAGATACAAATAAATAAATTTTTAAAAGTCTAAGAAGAACCCAAGGAGACACGATGACTAAAGGCAAAGTGGGATCCTAGAACAGAAAAAGGGCATTAGGTAAAAACTAAGGAAATCTGAATAAAGTGTGAATGTCAATATCGATACAGTAATTATAACACTAAGGTAAGATGTTAATACTAGGAGGTGTATGGGAAACTTCTTCACACGTTTTCTGTAAATCTAACACTATTCTATAATTAAAAGTTTGTTTTGGGGGCAACCCCTTCGGGTCCCCTCCAACTGTGGGAGCTTTTCTGTCCTCTCAATAAATCCTGTTCTCACTTAAAAAAAAAAGTTTATTTTTGAAATGGACAAAAGATTTGAGTGCATTTCAACAAAGATATACAAATGACTAATAAGCACATGAAAGTATTCAAAAATATTTTTCATTTAGGAAAATTATAAATTAAAACGAGACTCAGTGACTCACTCTTTATAATCCCAGCACTTTGGGAGGCTGAGGCGGCAGGATCCCTTGAGCCTAGGAGTTTGAGAACAGCCTAGGCAACACTAGCAACAAAAAAACTTTTTAATTCGCTAGGCATGGTGGCAATGCCTGTAGTCCCAGCTACTCGGGAGGCTGGAGTGGAAGGATCGCCTGAGCCCAGGAGATCAAGGCTGCAGTGAACCGTGATCCACCGCACTACATCTTGGTCAATGGAGTGAGACTGTGACTCAAAAAAAAAAAAAAATGTGGTATAGTCACACAATGGAATAGTATTCATCCATAAAAAGGAATAACCTACTGACACGTTACAATGTGGATGAACCTTGAAAACAGTATGCTGAGTGAAAGAAGCCAGATGCAAAAGGCCACTTATTATATATTTCCATTAGTGTGAAATGTCCAGAAAAGGCAAATCTATGGAGACAGAAAGAAGATCAGTGGTTGCCTAGGGCTAGGGATAACTACTAATAGTTGAAAGCAAAAATGTGGAGATGTTCTAAAAATTGGTTTGTGGGGATGGGTGCACACCTCCATGGATTTACCAAAAATCATAGGGTTATATATATACATTTAGAGTGGATGAATTTTATAGTATATAATTATACCTTAATAATACTGCAAAAAATAAAAGAAAGAAAGAATCCAGCAAGGTAGTGAAGCCTATATGGACCCAGACTGTCATTATGATAATAATTTTGTAAGTTGGGTGATGGGCAAGAAGGATTCATTACACTATTTCCTTTGTTTATGTTTGAAAATTTTCATAACACAAAACTTTAAAAAATTGTTAGCTCTACTTACAAGCCTCCTTTCTCCCAAATTAGATAGTGAGTTTCCTGGAGACAGGGATGGTTCCCTATTATTTTCTGGCTTTTATATTTCCAGGGTTGACTAAAAGGATGGAAAACAAATGTTAGTTGAATACAGTTTTTAAATTAAATGGAGAGAGTGGAAAAATAAATGTCTAGGAACACGGAAACAACCATTTCCCAAAAGCGAATTCAAGTTTCTCAAAAGGAAAAGTTTCTGGTACTCAGAACTGCAAGAGAACAACTGACTGCAGAATATGTTTGGCTGTTATTTTGTGTTTGTTTGTTTGTTTGTTTTGATAAAGTTCTGCTTTAGGGAGGGCATCAGTGAGTGATGGTCCCTTGTTGCTATTTTAAATTCTTAAAGCACTCTACATGAAAATAACACTGAACAAAATTGGATCCTTTCTGATGCAAATTTTATAATGCTCAAGGTCCTAATTGTGAATTTCCTCTCCCATCACATTAGTGTAGAAAATACATTCATTTGAATCTGTTCTGACAAATTTGCTGGTTTTTTTGTTTTTTGTTTTCTGTTTTGAGTTGGAGTCTCACTCTGTCGCCCAGGCTGGAGTGCAGTGGCACACTCACAGCCACCCCAGCATCGACTTGCTGGGCTCCGGCGATCCTTCCACTCAGCCTTCCAAGTAGCTGGAACTACAGGCGCGCGCTACCACGCCCGGCTAATTTTTTGACTTTTTTGCGCCCGGTCTAAATTTGCTGGGTTTTTTTGTTTTGTTTTGTTTTGTTTTGTTTGAGTTGAAGTCCCACTTCGTCACCCAGGCTGGAGTGCATTGGCACACTCACAGCCACCCAGCATTGACCTGCTGGGCTTAGGTGATCCTTCTGCCTCAGCCTTCCAAGTAGCTGGAAATACAGGTGCACACTACCACCTGGCCAATTTCTTTTTTTTTTAATTTATTGTAGAGAGGAGGGCTTACCAAGTGGCCCAGGCTGGCCTCAAACCCCTGTGCTCAGACAATCCTCTTGCCACGGCCTCCCAAAGTGCTTAGATTTTAGGCTTGAGCCACCGCGCCTGGCCTAAATTTGCTGTTTTTAAAAAATGTGATTTTCTTGCCAATTGACAGTCCTCTGAGGCACACATGAAGCCGGAAAACTTTGAAGAATCTTCCAGATTTGCCTAACAGAGCTGTGCATCTGAACTGAACGAGACATACCCACCACGTGGACCCTTTGAAGAGCAGACAAGAGGGGAAGGAGGTAGCATGGATCAGTTATAGATGTGCGTCACTTAACATTGGGGACACCGTCTGAGAAACTCGTTGTCAAGCATTTCACCATTTTGTGAAGATCCTAGGGTGTGCTTACACAAACCAGATGGTCTAGCCTACTACACATTCAGATTATATACTGATTCTAGGCTACACATTGTTCAGGGCATTACTGTGCTGAATCCTATAAGCAATTGCAACACAACGGTAAGTAACTGTGTATCTGAACATATCCAAACATGGAAAATGCCCAGTATGAATGCAATATAAAAGATGGGGCACTCACCGTGAATGGAGCTTGCAGGACTGGAAACTGCTCTGGGTGAGTGAGTGAGTGAGTGAATGTGATGGCCTAAGACATTATGTACAATGCTGTACACTTTGATAAACACTAGACACTTAGGCTACACTACATTTTTTAAAACTTGTTTCTTCAGTGATAAACTTATTGTATCTTTTTCACTTTATAAACTTAAAATTTTAAAACTTTCTGGTTCTTTTGTAATAACACAGAGCTAAAACATGAACACATTATACAGCTGTACAAAAATATTTTTTCTTTATATTCTTAATCGATTAACTTTTTCCTATTAATTTTTTTTAACTTTTAAAACGTCTCTTGTTAAAAACGAAGACACAAACACACACATGAGCCTAGGTCTACGCAGGGTCAGGATCATCGACACCTCCGTGTCATCTCCTGTGATAACATCCTTCTTCTGGAATGTCTCCTGAAGGACCAGCCTGAGTCTGTTTTACAGTTAACTTTTTAAATATGTAAATCGAAGAAGTACACTCTAAATGACATGTATAGTATGGTAAATATACCATCCATTAACACATTTATTATTATTATTATGAGCGTTATCAAGTACATGTCGTGTACACAATTGTATGAGCTATGCTTGTATACAACTAGCCTTGTGCATCGATATCACTCGGCCGTAGGAATGATTCCACTCCACTGTAATCTTTTTACGGCGTAACAGTCCTATATGCGACCTGTTGTTGACCCAAGCCTCTATGGGGATGACCGTATGGAGTTCCTTCCCAGGGGCGGGCAGAGTCTCGCCCAACAAGCCTGTAAAAGCGCCGAGGCAAAGGGGGCCACGCAGGGAGGCGATGATCCGGGCCCCAAGCCAGGAGACCCAGGACCCGGGTCCCAGGACTCCCAAGGGAGAGCATGGCGCGCTCTCGGGCGCCACCTAGCGTCGGTTTCGCCCAGAGCCGGCCGCGCTCAGACCGGTGACCCGAGCCCCCGTCGCTGGCCCCGCAGCTTCAGGAACCCCAGGCCCCGGGACCAAGTGAGAGCAGGAGCCACCCTGGGATCTCAGAGCCGGTTTCTGGCCGCCCCCAGGACAGGCGTCCGCGGCCAGCGCCCCCCACGCGGCGTCCTGCCAGGCCCGCTCCCTTTTGGGTTTCGGGAGGCTCTGCGCCAGGGCGGGAAGGGTGCTGGCCTGGGAACAGGGATGGGGTCCTGGTCCCGCCTCCGTCCTCTGTCATCCGTTTCTCGTGGGGGCAGAGGTGGCCCTAATGCCATCCAGGGGGTCTTCTGGCTCTGCAAGCCCGAGTCCAAGTGTGCAGACCACCTCCAGCCCCTAAAGCATCCTTGGAAACCGTCCAGACTCTGGCAGTTTCTTAACCTTGGCAATCACTGGAATCACAGGAGAAAAGACAAGCTTCTGAGCCCCATCCCAGACCAGTCAAATTGGGGGCGGGGCAGTGGGCATCAGGGTTTTTCACGTTCAGCAGACGATGCCAACACACTGCTGAGCGCTGAGAACACGACCTTGCATCGAGTGTGAGCCCCATCTTCCCTTTGCCCCCTGAATCCCGAAGCCTGTTTAACTGCTTCTGGTGTCCACCCCCATTTGCTGCCTTCCTCCAAAATCTCACCTCTTGAACGACCTGGCCCTAGAAAGCATTCACTTGGGGTCTAGCTCTGGGATGTCTAACTGTACTCCTCCCACTGTCACCCTGAACGGTGGGGCTAGGGAGGGGCCCCTTTGCTAGGACCTCTGGTTAGAGCAGAACCAGGACTAGCGTCGGATCTTTGAACTTCCTTTCCAGTGGATGGTGCCAGATTTAGCAAATAAAAATACCGAAGGCCCAAGTAAATATGAATGTCAGATCAGTAATTGTTTTCGTATCAGTATATCCCAAGTATTGCATGGAATGATGAGACATATTTATAGTAAAAAAGTATTGGTTGTTGATCTGACTTTCAAATTCAGTAGGGCATCCTGTATTTTTTTTTTTAGAATTATTTTTTATTTTTCAATAGCTTTGGGGGGTACAAATAGTTTTGGTCTGGGCTTTAAGTGTACCCATCACCCCCACCTGTGGACATTGTGCCCAAGAGGTGAGTTTTTTGTCCCCTTCCCCCTCCCCTTCTGAGTCTCCAGTGTCCATTATGCCATCCTCTATGCCTTTGCAGGTCCTCAGTTTAGCTCCCCCTTATAAGTGAGAACAGGCCGTGCTTGTTTTCTGTTCACAAGTTCACTTAGGTTGATGTTCTCCGATTCCATTCAAGTTGGTGCAAAAGACATTATTTCATTCTTGTCATCAGGAAAGTTCAAGAAACTGCAGAGGGCTGTGTGTTGGGGGAAATGCTCGGCTTGGGTCTTTCCGTTGCCATTTTGCTGGGAACTTTAGTAGGGTTT
>CAUYQG010072121.1:0-35660 GCA_963574415.1 Tarsius wallacei | reverse complement strand
TGGAGTCTCACTCTGTCGGTCAGACTGGAGTGCAGTGGCTGCTCCCGGCCACCGCAGCCTCAACCTGCTGGGCTCCGGCGATCCTTCTGCCTCAGCCTTCCAAGTAGCTGGAACTACAGACGCGTGCTACCACGCCCGGCTAATTTTTGATTTATTGTAGAGAGGAGATCTCGCCAAGTTGCCCAGGCAGGTCTTGAACCCGCGGGCTCAGGCAATCCACTCACCTCAGTCTCCCAAAGCACGGGATTACAGGCGCAACAATCTTATTTATGACTCTAGGTTTGTCTTTTTCACAGTGTCATATAAATGGAATTATATATTATGAAACTTTTTCATCTAGCTTCTTTGAGTCATCCTGATTCTTTTGCGATTCATTATGTTATTTTGTGTATTTATAATTTTCTGTACAATAAAATAAACCATATTATTTATGCATTCCCCAACTGAAGAACATTTTGGTTTCTTGGGTTTTTTTGTTTTTCACTATTACAAATAAAGCTGCTACAAATATTTGCATACAGGTCTTTGTGTCGATATACGTTTCCATTCCTCTTGGATAAATACATAGAGGTAGCATTTCTTGATTGTTTGGCATAAATATTTTTAACTTTATTAGAAACTGGCAGACTGTATTCCACATGATTGTACTATTTTACCATTTCATTAGCAGTGTATTAAAGTTCCATTTGCTCTGCATCCTTGTCAGCTCTTGGTAATGTGAATCTTTAATTTTAGCCAATCTATTAGATGTGAAGTGGTAATTCAATTTAGCTTTAATTTGCATTTTGTGAATAAGTAATAATATTAAGATTTTTTTCATGTGGTTGTTGACATTCTTATAACTTCTATGAAGTCAAATCTTTTGCACATTTTAAATTGGATTATCTTCTTATTGAGTTGTAAACTTAAAAAAATTATTGTACAATATACATTCATTATTAAGTGTGTATTGACAATTTAAAAAAAAATCCTCGTGGCTTGCCTTTTCAATTTTCCTTACATTGTCTTTCAAAGAGCAGAAGCTTTAATTTTTAGAAGGTTCAATTTGTCTTTTTTCTTTAGTAGTTCAAGCCTTTTATGCTTAGAAATGTTTGCCTAAGGTCACAAAAATTTTAATCTTTGTTTTCTTCAAGAAATTTTACAGTTTTAGTTAGATTGAGATCCATGTTACATTTTTAGTTTATTTTCATATGTGGCACTAGGTAAAGGGCAGTCATTATTTTGCATATGAATGTTCAATTATTTCAGTACCATTTGTTGGAAGACTATTATTTTCCCTATTGAATCACCCTGCAACTTCTGTCACTTGACCACATATTTGTGGGTCTATTTTTAGACTCATTATTCTGTTACACTGATCTATATATCTTTACTAGTGCCAATATCTCCTCACATATTTATCTTTCATTGAATTCTTACTTAATCTTAAAATTAAAAAAAATGTTTCTATGCAGAAATTATAGCAGGCCTGAGATGGCTATTTTTAGGAAAACCTGCTTGCAAGCTGGGCCATTGACTGGCATCTGGAAACTTGGATTTCAGGAGAGTTCCCACCATTTTTAGCTGATAAGAGTGGCTCACTGTGCCTCTCTTTTCTATATAAGCAGCATAGTTAATGCTGAATATCTGATTTCCCTTTGGGAAACAGGGATTTTTGGTATGTGCTAGGCATAGGGTGCCTACTTGACCAATCTCTAGTAAAAACCCTGGGCACTAAATCCTAAATGAATTTCACTGGTAGACATTTTAGATGTGTTGTCACAAGTTATAACTGGAGGAATTAATCACATCCCGGGTGACTCCAGAGGAGAGAATTCATGAACGCTTGTACCTAGTTTCCTCTTGACTTTGCCTCATATACCTTTTGTTTTTGCTAATTTTACTTTGTATCCTTACGCTGTAATAAATCATAGCAGTATGACTGTATACTGTGACCTGTGAGTCCTGTCCTCCTAGTCAATCACTGAAACGGGGATTTGTTTGGGGACCTTCATCACAGTTTCTGTTTTGTCTTCCTATCTAGATTGTGATTTCTTTCTAAGAAAAAGACAAAGGTTTAGTTGTCTTTTTAAAATTATTATTATTATTATTTTTTAGTTAGAATCTCACTCTGTAGCCCAGACTGGAGTGCAGTGGCATGATCATAGCTACCACAGCTTTGACCTACTGGGCTCCGGCTATCCTGTCTCAGCCTTCCAAGTAGCTGGGATTACAGGCACATACCACCATGCCAGCTAATTTTTTGTGAGATGAGATCTCACCCTGTTGCCCAGGCCAGTTTAGAACTCCTGGGCTCAGACAATCCTCTTTCCTTGGCTTCCCCAAATGCTGAGATTACAGGCATGAGCCACCATGCCTGACCAATTGTCTTTAAAACTGCCCATAGCACCTTGCACATGGCAGATATCTAAAAGAAGCTTGTTGCTTGAGATAAAAGACCTAGAGAGATACAAACAAGAGTTTCATCAGGGTCTTGTTTACACAGAAAACTTAAATCTAGCACAGTATATTTATGACTCATAAAGGAAACTATTAAATCATTATTGCTGTACAATTATGCAAAAAAAGAACTGTGTATGCAGAGTACATTTTCCCAGCAGTCGAAGGGAGAGAGCAGTGGTAAGCCAAGCTTCTGTCTTACTCTGTTATGGTTTCACAGAAGTAGTTACTAGTCATGGGGGCACCAATCCATAAAAATCCCTGTCCAAGGATCCTTGCCTGAAGGTTTGAAAATGTGCCCACCATGTAGGTAGCTAATACATGCTAAAAATAAATGGGCACTGCTCTCCTGCTAAGCTCATTCCAAGTTTCTTTCACTTCATCCAACCGGATAATGCATGGATTCATCCACAGTAACTCCCCTCTAAAACATGGGATTTCTAACAGTTGATACAAAGAGCAGGATAGACATTTTGCCCAGTTTGCCAAACCATAGTAACCCTGACAAATAGTCTTAAAATGGTAATATCCTGGTATGACAAAGCCAGTTCACTTAAAGATACTTCACTGTTATTCTTATCTCTATGCTCTTTTAACAAAATTTCCGACAGTGATGTACAAATGAGGAAAAGGCAAAAGGAAAACATCCTGTTGATTGCATAGCTAATGAAAACATGTTCCAAATCAGGGAATAAACAATTCACTCTATATTTGGAACTTATCAGATATTAACCATTTGTTAAGAATTATATGCATCAGGAAAATCCAATATATTCTCTCCTGGCTATTCTCTTCTTGTTTTTATTCTATTGGTTTTTACCTTTTTTAACAACAACAACAACAAAAAATCAGTTTATCTATACCAATTAAAATAGCCCTGTGGCATGATCTAGAAACCTAAGTGTGTTTCTCATAAATCATTATAAACTTTCGTCTTTTAAACAAAGAAGCTACATTTGCTACAAATAAAACAAATCCCAGAAGATTAGAAGTCAGTGTCGAATTCAGAAAAGCTGATCAATATTACCTTACATTTTAAGCACCAGGAGAAAAAAAATTCTTTCAAACTTATACATTTTGCCCAACTAGTAAAATTTTAAAAATTTTATTTTGACTTAAAGCTTTGTAGTCATCATTATATCTATGATGTACAAAAAGGTGTTTAAAACTTACAGAATTTAAAAAAATAAATTTCAATCTGATGACCTCTATCTATTCAACAAATGTGGAAAAACTTTTTTTTTTTGAATTGGAATCTCACTCCGTCGCCCAGACCGGAGTGCAGTGACTGCTCCCGGCCACCACAGCCTCGACCTTCTGGGCTCCGGCGATCCTTTCGCCTCAGCCTTCCAAGTAGCTGAACTACAGGTGCGCACTACCACGCCCGGCTAATTTTTTGATTTATTGTAGAGATGAGGTCTCACCAAGTTGCCCAGGCGGGTCTCGAACCCGCAGGCTCAGGCAGTCCACTCACCTCAGCCTCCCAAGGCGCGGGATTACTTGAGCCACCGAGTCCGGCTGGAAAAACTTTTTTATTTAAGAGTATATGTTGACTTTAAGATCGAAATAAAAAATTTGGCTCCAACACAATTTTTAAGTTAAATGCCGGCAAACTTTGCATTTCAAATCTGCTGCACCAACTGGCATATAACTTAGTTAAAAAATAATTTTATATCTGAGTCGTAGTTCTACTCTGGGATTTTCTGGAAGCACTGTTTAGTATCTCTCTTATATTCCAAATAGCTACAGATGTTATTCACATCTAAATTGGCAAATGTTTCCTATCCTGCAGGATTTCATAAAAATGCTTAGATTTCTTTTTTAAAGAAATGTGCACATTAGGAAAGTGTGGCTGCATTAAGAATAATTGAAATTAAACTAATCCTCTAATTATTTGTACCTCAGAATTAATACAAGTTCTCATAGAGCATTGATTTTAAGCTAAAAAACAGTTTAACATAAATGTTGGCAAAGATTGGTTGCACACAAAATTTATTTTATAATGAGGCCTTAGAAATTTTCTTTCAGTACATAGATAATAATCAATGTCTTAGAAATATGAATACCATCGAAACTACTTTTTTTTAAAGTCATGCTATTTTTAGGCTGCCCTTTATTCAATTCTTTCATTACACAGTTAAGGTATCAACTTGAAAAGTTAACAAATACAAAATTAAATCATTAGTAATTCTCAGTGCACTAAGTAGTCTTCCTGAAAACTACTGAATTTATTCCTTTGGTGTCAGCTTTTTCATCTCTTCAAACTATTCAGCTATAATTCTGGTTCATTGAGGACTTCTGAGTTATAAAATGCTAAGAATCTTCCTTATTCGTTTAAATAAATAAAAAGTTAATCACCTAGTCTAAGCGCTTAAAAAATTTCAATATGCAGTTTTGGAGCCCATGTTTAGAGGGCTCTACCTTCTCATTTGTAAGCTCTTATAAATGAGAAACAGAAGGCCTGCAGAATTTCTCAGCATCCAGGGTTCCTGAGCTCAGGACTCAGGCCAGATTAGGTCAAACACCACTAGACTCTAGCGAGACTGAGTTCTAATGGCCCTGCTGAGAGGATTAAAATTCCAGCAGGAAGTAAGTTGTATTTATTTTGGTTTTAAAGATTTTCCCTCCTCTGTTTTATGTGAATGAGCTGCATTACACAAGAGCCTGTCACAGACAATGAAACTGCTATCTTTTGGTGGAATGCACCTTAGGAAGTGCAGAGAAAAAAAAAAATGACAGAAGGAAAGAATAATAGTGCTGTTAATAAAGTTGAACCAAAAAAGTATTTCTGCATAATTGAGTGGCAGTTTCTTCATTGGGAATTTAAGAGTTGATCTCAAAGGAAAAATGGCCTTCTTCTATACTGGAGTGAACTAAGTTGTAAGATATTTAACAGAGAGATTCTGTTGGCTAGTGGTGATCATTTATTCTGCTGTGGTTTTGAACTGAGAAATGTGAAATTTTTATTAACTAGCATTGATTGGATTACTAGTAGGTGCATGTTTTGCTTTATCGAAACAGAAGTAATTTTATTTTTTCTGATTATTAAACTAATCCAGGCATCCTGTAAAAAAAAATCTACTTAAATAAAAACAAAAACAAATTACTGATAATCTTATTACCAAAAAATAAGCATTAATAACAGAAACTTTTTTTTTTCATTTTTCTGTGTGTGGGCACACATGTTGAGAAAAATTAGAATAATATTATGCAAATGACATTGTAGTCTAATAATTTTTTATTTAGCATAGTATAGTCTTCTATCCATATATCTATGTCTATATCTACATATATATATATCATGGTTTTTAAATTTGTAGGAACATACCATAATTTATCCACTCTTCCAGTAATATGCATTTAGGTTATTTTCAAATTTTAATTATACAATGCTGAAATGAATATCATTGTATAATTAGCTTTATATATTAGTCTTATTGTTTCTTTAGAAGAAACTGCTACAAGTGAAATTCCTGGGTCAAATGGTATGTTGATCTTCCAGATTGCTAGTAAATTGAACTTCAGAAGTTACGATAATATTTATTCTTGCCAGTAGTCTGAGTGCTTATTTTTTTGTTTCTTCTCATTACATATGTATGACATTCGTTTTCTTCATTTTTAAGATTAATGTCAATTTATATGAAAAATTAAAATTTAATTTTGTTCTAATTTGCATTCATTTGATTATTATTACTGACATTGGCTATCAGTTCATGACATTTCTTCTTTTACTGATTATTCTTTTTCCTATTTTTCTCTTCAGGTTTTTCATTCTCTTATAAATTTGTAAGAGTGTTATTTGTAGATGATGTTAATTATTTGTGTGTCATATATGCCACAACAATTTTTCCTAGTAGATTCCTCATTTTTGACCCTGACTTCTTTGAAATACTACTTTGTAAGATGCTTCTAAGTCATTTCTCAGTGAGGTGATAGATAAGTAGATATGCACAGGGACACAGAATGAATAAATAGCAGAATAGTAATTTGAATCCCGGTCTTTTTGCAATGCTTATGCTTTTACTCTATTTTCCCCAAATTTTGATTGTCTTGAATTTGGCCTTCTAGTACATTCCTCATAAATATGGAAACAGTTTTTGAAAATGTGGTTTCTTACTATAAAAGAACAATATTATTATCCTCCATACTTTTCCAGAGTACTGGATCATAATAAATATTGTATTTTCTCTGCACACTCCACACAATAAATACCAAACGGTCCAAACCAAGCTACTTTCTTCGTCATGCAGCGGCAGTCTCCTTTCTGTGCATAGCAGTCCTGAGTCCTGTGATAACAGTTATGGGAAGATGCAGTGCCCAGCTTTAGGGATCTCGCAACTAAATTAATATAGTTGTGGATCTATCTACATATACAATCTTACTTTTCACAGAGATAGAAAATAATTTTTGGAATTCAGTAATTGCTCCTGTTTTTATCCGTTCAATAAATATTTCCATAAAACTTCTATTTTGGGGTAATAGTATGTTAACAATTACTATATATCAGATAGTCTTCCAAGTACTTTATATTTATTACTCATCCAATTCTCACAGCTGCTCTAAGTGGTATGCGGTATCGTGAGCCTCTTTCATATACGGGGCACAAAGAGGTTAAGTGAATTACTCAAGATGGCACAGTTTATAAGTAAAAGATGCAAAAGGCACTTGGGCTGTCTGATTTTAGAGCCTGTGCTATTTGCCACTCACCCGGGCTGCCTCCCAGTATGCTGGGCCTGTCCAACATGGAATACTGGATATAGAACTGAACACATAGACTATACAGGGCCTCACCATATGGTGAGTGTGAGGGGTTGACACACAAATGCCAAACAAGTCCCCATATGGACTGCAGAGAAGTAATTCACCCAGCCTGGATTTTGAAACCACAGTACTCAGAGAAATCACTTCTAGAGAAGAGATACCAAAGAAAACAAGCAGGGAAGTATGGACTTTATAATCAAACACAACTTTTTAATGCTGAAAACTCAATACATGAAAATAAAATTTAGAAGTATAACTTGTCTTTTCAAGTCATCCAGTCTCTTGGAGTTATGATTATCTTTAATATCCCAAAGAAAATGGCTCAAGCCCTTATTCCACATGCTACAAGAAGGTCAGTGCCTCAACAATTTTTCTCAATTTCTGAAGAACTTACATTCTCCTGACTTGTTCCATATTCCTTTTCCTGACTCATCTCCCATAACTGCTGTCTTCGTTTCTTCTAGCCTTCTGTTGACCTTTCCAAAGAACACCTACACAAATCTAGTGTCCAAATCTGTTCCTGAGGGCTTTGTATAACTGAGGGATAAGAGAGAACACAAATACATTTTGGACATCACGGTGTTAATACTTCATTACCACAGCCTGAAACCTCTCACTGGCCATCTGTCTCCTTAGGTTTCAACTTCTGTCAAATCAAGGGTTTTCTAGTCTTTTCCTAGACCATTTTCTTGTCTGTCAGTCATAAAATGTGCTCATAAGAAAGCCCTTCCTTCAATCAAAACTTCATTCTCTGAGTGCAGACAGCTCCAGCCAATATCAAGAACTGCTATCTCAGTTAGTGCACAGAAAGGAACTGCTAATATTGTCACTCATCCACTGAGTATTTTTCTTTGAAATATTTAATTACGTTAAAGCACATTTCAGTATGATAGAGTTTTAAATTGGAACATGGACAAAAATATTTTCAAGAATGCTGAAGGAGGTATTTTTTCAGAAAGGAGGACAAGAGAAGAATTGAGAAAGTGAACAAAGCATGCGTGAATGGCTGGAATCTGTCCCTGGAGTGAAGTGTAAAAATATGTCTTAAAGTGTCTAGTTTTTCTTCTTTTCTTTTTTTTTTTGCTTATTTGTTTTACATCATTTTCTTTAGCAGAGGCAGCAACTCTTTGAGCAATAGAGGTGATTGCTTCAGAATGCATTTCTTTTTTTTAGGTGTCTTAGAAGCATGTCTATTGTCTCAATTAAAGTATACTTAGCAATAGCAAAAGCCAAAAAATTTTTACATAGTTATTTAGATTTTCCTTCTATGTCCCTGTATTTATGGTATACAACATACAACATATGGTATACAACATACATTACATGTTATAACATAAGCATTGTAAGGTAAAATTTTAAAAAGGGGATGGTGGGGGGTCTTGGGTTCTAAATTAGGAATCCAGCATTTATTCTTGATGTGCCTTAATTCAGAAATTATAAAGCAGATAACACTAGAGGGTCACTAAAGTTCCCTTTGACTTTGAAAGTCACTTAAGACTTGATCAGTCTCTTAACAGCCCAACCCTTGGCCAAGGTGCATTGACAGATCCCTCCTTTTAAATGAACTTACTAATTCCTCTCCTGGGAATGTTGCCAGCTGAGCCCCACCCCTGGGATGGTCCTCAATGAAAGGAAAGTGCCCCCTTCTTGGGGGCATCCTAATTCTAATGATTGGCTAATGCAGGGATGTAAAGGCCTGACCCCATGCCTCAATTCTGGACTACCCTGAAGCCCCAGCCCAACTCCAAAGCTTGCTGGGGATCAGCTGAAGCCTTTGCTGTAACTGTATTTTAGTTTAACTTCTGTCAAATTCGGCTTCCTTCACTTCCTTATAAGTGTCATTGCTGAGAACATGCCAATAAACCTCCTAAAAGAATGAATGCAATTCTCCTTTTTGGAGTCTGATTCCCACGGAACCCTCTAAGAAGGTTGCTGCCAGCAATGCTTCAAGGAAGCAAACCCTAAAATGGGATTTTTAAGGTGAGTTCTGTGCTGACTGGGTAAGAAGAACCCCATCACTGTGACACATTGAGTACTGGTAGTTAGACCACAGTATACTCTAGCAGTATAATTGTTACAACTTTCACTGGTGATAAACTGGAAGAGGACACTTTTGGGAAGGAGATGTGCCTCTTTGGAGGTTTAGAGAAAGTAGAAATTATAAGGACACATTTGTCCTTATATAAAACAATCTGAGCACTTTGTTGAATGCCATCTATTCATCAAACAGACACAAATAAAGGCTGAGCATGATTAATCACCAATTTAAGGCTAAATGTGAAAATCAAAGGGCCTCCTGGCGACATATAAAGACTCTGATCTCCATAAGAACATAAACAGCTGAGCCTCTGGCCCAGGAATTCATTGTTAAGTGTAGTGGATCACTGGGAAAATTGAATTTTTGTTTCCAGTCAGTCTGTTAGGCCAAAGTAGGAACAATGATTAGGAAGAGATGGGGCCCTGAGTCTGCAATGGGCATGTCAGATCTACGCACTTAAGAAACTTGAGCCGGGCTTGGTGGCTCAGCCTGTAATCCTGAGCTTTGGGAGTCTGAGGTGAGTGGATTGCCTGAGCCCGCAGGTTCGAGACCCTCCTGGGCAACTTGGCGAGACCTCATCTCTACAATAAATCAAAAATTAGCCAGGCATGGTAGCGCACGCCTGTAGTTACAGCTACTTGGAAGGCTGAGGCCGGAAGGATCACTGGAGCCCAGCAAGTCGAGGCTATGGTGGCCGGGAGCGGCCACTGCACTCCAGTCCGGGCAACAGAGTGAGACTCCAACTCAAAAAATAAATAAATAAATAAAAGAAACTTGAAATCCCAGAGTCTCCTGAATCTTTTGGACATGTAGAAATGGCTTGATTTTTCCCTGGGAAAGACTAGCACTTTCCCTTTGGCTGAAGACAGCTGAGACCTCTACCTTGCAAGAAGACACATCTCCTCCACCTGTTCCCCTAGCATCTACCCATGCCTCCTCTCCCTGTTGCCAGAACAGTAAGTTGGATCATGTTGCAATAACCAAGCTAGACTTACTAGGGGAGAAAAAGGACCATATGCTGAAGGAGCTGCGGGACCTAGCCAATACGCACTAGTAGGAGCTAGAAGAGTATGTATGGAAGTGTTGGGTCAATGAGGGGGAAGGGGTGAGGAATATGAAATTGAATAAAGGGAATTTTATCATTATGAGAACACTCTCCTGTACTATAGATTTTAACACTCTAGCAAGAACCTCAGAAAATAAGGATAACGTGCTGTTGGAATAGCTCTTAGAAGCTTGGAGGAAGTGATGGCTCCAAGTAGAATTTTCAGAACCACTGTTGTAAAGGGTAGAACAAAGGATCAAATTACTCAGAGGAATGGGTATGATAATTGGATATTCCACATAAGTCCTGAGAAACCAATCAGCTGGCTACAATCCATCAGAGGATCTGGAGGCTGCCCCATTTACCAAAGGAATAAGAAATGTTCTTGTAAGCAGAATGTCAGCATCATGAGAAGTTTAGTGGTGGCTGGCAGAAAGTAAGACAGGCTGTTACAGAACTGGGCTGCATGATAGCAGTGGAGATTACAGCAGGAGTTTACAAACTTTGCCATGGGGGTGAGCCTTAAAAATGTTTGATGCCTGGTTTTCACCCTAGACACTTTGATTTAATTGGGATGGGTTGTAAATTAGGCATCAGAAGTCTTACAGGCTTACTAGATGATTATAATATGTGGCAGAGTATGGGAACCAATGGTTTATAGAATATTAACTAATAGAGGTCAAGTGTCAGTGCTTAGTCATAAGAAAAGGTGAGTACAATTATTTTGAAGAGGTTAGAGTGGCATTCAAGGGGGCCTGAACCACAGAGAACTATGGATTTGGTTAATAGAGCAAGGCATTCCCAGGAACAAGATGCACGGGCAGTCAACAAGAGTGCTGCGTGAACACTCAGCAACAACAACAACAAAAAAATCAAGCATTGATTAACAAAAAGCTGAGGGCAGCTCGCCTAAGAAAAAGTTATAATTCCTAACCCAATTTCTGAATCTGAACCATTGTTTGAACCCAGAACATATTGATTGAGAGAGCGTATGGAATCCTGTGGCTGTTCATTTGGATAAGCATTCACTGGGGAAAAGGGAATACTCAGACACTTCTAGCACCATTGCACCAAGGTGCCTAGCTAACCTTGAAATCTAGAGATCAGAAACATCACGGTCCTTACCTAGTCATTAAAGTTCCCCATTTACCAAAGGAATAAGAAATGTTCTTGTAAGCTGAATGTCAGCATCATGAGAAGTTTAGTGGTGGCCGGCAGTAAGTAAGATAGGCTGTTACAGAACTGGGCTGCATGATAGCAGTAGAGATTACAGCACGAGTTTACAAACTTTGCCATACGGGGGATCCTTAAAAATGTTTGATGCCTGGTTTTCACCCTAAACACTTTGATTTAATTGGGATGGGGCTTATGGAAGCCAAATAATATATTATATCTAGCTCACAGTGATCTACTGGGTACATTGATCCTCTTCCCACTTTCAGTGTTCATTTTTCAGGTCCTTGAATGCATAATTGGAATGGACACACTTGCCATACTTGGCAGTTGGCATTATCCCCACACTGTCTTTTGATCTTAAGGATTAAGACCTATTATCATAGGAAGTTCAAGTAGAAATCTCTGAAGTTGTCTTCCTCACTCTTAAGTGAGGAAGAATCAAGAATAATGCTTAAAATGTCACATTATAGCAGACTTTAGTCAACTAAGGGAGGCAAGGGGATCTATGGAAGGCAAGGGGAGTAGTTCCCGTCATACCCTAATTTAATTTGCCAGTATGCTCCCATACAAGATGAGTGCTGCTGGAGGCCTAGCACAAACTAATTTAAGTAACAGTCTTAATTATAGCTGCCATGCTCTATGTGGCATTTTTATGAAAGCATGTTAACTTGATCCCAGACACATGACATATGGACATTGATCTGGAGAATGTACTCTTTACTACCGCTATAAAGAAGGAAGGCCAGAGCAGTTTGCAGTCACAAGATCTACAATCCTGTCCCAGGACTATGTTAGTTCTCCTGCTTTCTATCATAATACAGTCTGAAGTGACCTAGTCCATCCGAACAGTTCACAGAATATCACATAGATCCATTTTATCAATTAGATTATGTTCATTGTATCGAATGAGCAAGAAGTGGCAAGTATATTGGAGACTTTGGCACGACATGTGCACCGCAGAGAGAATAGAAAATAAACTCTGCAGAGATTCAGAGTCCCAACACGTCAGTGAAGTTTTTGAAGGTGCAGTAGTCTGGGTCATGCCAAGAAATACATTCCAAAATAAATGACAAAGTATTTTGTTCTGTTCCTCCCACCATCAAAAGGAGAGCAAAATATCTGGTAGATCACTTTGAGTTCTGAAGGCAATATATTCTTTACTTGAGAAGTGTCTACCCATCACCAAGGAGTGTGGTTAGTGCTTAAAACTGCAAGCTTTAAGTGGAATGCAGAGCAGGAAAGGACACTGCAGCAGGTCTTTACACGACAAAAGGTCTTGATCCTCCAGATTGAAATAAACAAAATAAGGATAATGCCAACTGCTAAGTATGCTCATTCCAACGATGCATTTAATGATTTATCTGGTATTGGCGTAAATACGGCCAGAGGAGGCAGGTATCCAGTAAGCCCTAGGGCAGTTACACAGACTTCCAGGGCATCTACATACAAATTCTCTCCCTAAATTCACAGCTGTGACTAAATGGGGAATCTCTTATGGCCAGCTAACAGAAGAAGAAAAAAAGCTAAGCTTAGTTAAGTAATATTGGCTCAGTATATGGGCGCAAAGTGAGAAAGAATTGTTCAGGGGTAGCCCTGTATAACAGAGTGAGGGAAGGTTCTTTCACTGACCCAGCTCTGGGTGACATACCTGATCATCCACTTAATTTAAAAGGCAAGTGGCCTGGGAATGTGTATGGGCTATGGGCAGTGTGCTGAATGGTCTGGGTGGTTGGCACAGTTTCTCTCTTAGTCTTCTTGGGCTGCCATAACAAAACATCACAGACTGGGTGGCTTAAACAACAGGATTTTACTTTCTCACAGATCTGGAGGAGTCCAAGATCAAGGTGCCAGTGGGGTTGTTTTCTCCTGAAACCTCTTTCCCCGGCCTGCAGATGATCACCCACTTGCTGCCTCAGGGTTGTACATTTGTGCATGCACATCCCTTGGATTTCTCTGTGTGTACTAATCTCTTCTTTTAATAAGGATACCAGTCAGATTGAAGCAGGGCCCCCCTAATATAATTATTTTAGCTTAATCATCTCTTAAAGTCCTTATTTCCAAATACAGTCCCAATCTTAGGTACTAGGGACTAGGACTTCAACATATAAACATGGAGGGCACAATTCAGCTTATAACATTTTCTAAGGCCCTAGAAGGAAAGAGACTGAAAGGTCAGGAACAAGGAGGCCTGGGGAGAGGAATGTGGATATATCTTTGTGGATGGGTACCAATTGTAAAGATTTTTGTTTCACATTCATACACCCAGGAAAGAGCATATGCCATAGAAGAGGGACTAAATGATCACACAGACACGTTGTTTCACCCAGTTGATTTCAGTCAACCTCTGTCATTCCACTCCAGGGCTGGCACATAAATAAATGATTGCAGTAATCATGTTGAGTGATGGAAGCTATATACAACCCAACAGCATGAACCCTCTACTCAAAAAACTGGCCTAGCTATTGCCACCTCTGAAGGTTTAACCTGCTAGCAACAGAGATCTATGTTGAGTCTCTGAAATGGCAATGTTTTTCAAGGAGAGCAAACAGTTACTTGGTGGCAAGTTGATTACATCAAACCCCTTTTACTCTGGAAAGATTGGACATTCATCTGGCAGTAACCTATCAATTTGCATATCTTGTCCACCAGTACCACTATCTGAGGATTTATAGATTTAATCCACCAACATGAGCTGTTGTATAACAGCACATCAGACCAAGGAATCCACTCTACAGCAAAGAGGTAGAATATACTCACAGGATCCAAAGTCCTACCAAATATACCACCACCCAGATACTACAATAGAATGGCTTTTTGAAGTCACAGCTGAGATATTACCTAAGCGAAGAAACTGAAAATGTGCTCTTTCCACAGGACCCTTAGCCAATGACCATTGTATGATGCATGTCCACAATAGGTATAAAACGTAAGCCTTGAAACAGGTGGTAAAAGTAAATGTGACCTTGCTTACCATCATTTCCAGTGAACTGCTTGGTACGTGTTTGATCTCCTGTGCCCACTACTCTGGGCTCTGTGGGTTTATGGGGAAAAAGTTTACAAGGTGTACAGAGAGAGTCTCATAAAACTTCAACCATGGCTGTCTCCTGATCACTTAGGGAACCTAGTGCCAAAAGACCAGCAGGCAACAGTGATACTGGACCTTGATCATCAGGAGGAGGTAGGGTTGTGGTTTATGAGAAAGCAGAGCTGAGATCTTTGACTTTTGTTATCATAATTTCCTATAGTAGGATACTATGGGGCATTTCTTGCTACTTCTCTGCCCTACTTCATGATTAAATTAACAAGTGAAGTAACTAGAGACTGAGGAGGGCCTGGTGATCAAAGACCCAGATCCTTCATGGGTAATATTCTGGCACATTCCACCAGATAAACCATCTGGGCAGAAGAGTTGCTGCCTAAGAAGCAGCACAGAATTTTTTTTTCTTTTTTTTGAGTTGGAGTCTCACTCTGTCGCCCAGACTGGAGTGCAGTGGCCGCTCCCAGCCACCGCAGCCTCGACCTGCTGGGCTCCAGCGATCCTTCACCTCAGCCTTCCAAGTAGCTGGAACTACAGGCGCGTGCTACCACACCCGGCTAATTTTTTTTTTTATTTATTGTAGAGATGAGGTCTCGCCAGGTTGCCCAGGTGGGTCTCGAACCCGCGGGCTCAGGCAATCCACTCACCTCAGCCTCCCAAGGCGTGGGATTACAGGCTGAGCCACCAAACCTGGCAAATACACAATTTTTAATAAATAAATTCTGAGTTTTGGGGGGTTCACCCTTGTATATATGTGACTATACTTTTTTCTGACCTGTTGCATAATAAGTTGCAGACATGATACCCCATAGCCCCTTAACACTTCAGTGTGTGTTTCTCAAAATAAAGTCAGTTCCCTATGTACCATAGTACTGTCACCATCAGAAATGTAACATCAATCTAATATTGTCACCTAATTCCAGATCTCATTCAAATGTGGCCAGTTGCCTCAGTGATATCCTTTATTGTGTAGAATCATGTGTTGAATTTAGTTGCTCATGTCTATACTTTCCCTCAATCTGGAACCTTTACTTAGTTTTTCCTTACTTTATATGACCTTGACATTTTTGAAGAGTACAGGTGAGTTAATCTGAGTTTATTTTATATTCTTCCATAATTATATTCAATTTATTCATTTTTCACAGGACTAGCCCAGAAATCTTGCTGTGCTATATTTATTGTATTAACACATTAGAAAGCATATGTTATCAATTTGTCTCATTAGAGATACTCACTTTTATCATTTGGTTAATACAATGTCAGCCTGGTTTCTTCAGTGTAAAGTTAATTATTAATTTTTGTGGAGAAATAGTTTCAGGCCTCTACTAAAAAAGAGTGCTTTTCTTTCTCCCCAGTTTTTTCTATTTTAAAAAATTTATTCATTTCATATAGATTCATGAATTCCTATTTTATTCAAAGGATTACAGTTGTTGAGCATTATTATTTGGTTTGATGATCAGATTGTCCCCGACATGGCTAGTGGGACCCCTTTCAAGCTGGCCCCTGTGTCCTTTTGACATGTCCCATGTCCTTTTGACACCTCTGAACACTTCCTTAATATTTGATAGAACAAGATGTTCCAAGCTGATCTTGAATTTTTCTTGTCCTTCCAAGGTGCCATTCGTTTTTCCAAGGAGGCCTAGTTCCTTTTAATGGTGAATAGTATTGAAACTAACACATGGATGCAAGGTATATTTCTTGCTACCTGCATAGGAAACATACACACACACACTTGCACGCACACATTCACAAATTGCTCTACATTTTAAAATTATCTGTTTCTCTGTATTGAATACCACTTCAATATAGATTGTTTCTCCAATATCAGTTTGATACCACAAGGTTTATTTTCAACTTTTCATATCTCTGATTCCGTTCTCCAGCAGTGAGTAACCTGTTCCCATTTTTCTTGGTGTATTTACTTATTTGGTTCATTCCCAACATTTGTAACCAGTCTCCTGGCTGAGCCAACTTGTTACTCTGTGCACATCCTCACTCCTAGCTGCTGGCCATACAAGTAAACATTTGGCCTGAGGAAGGATAGGTTTTTCAAAAAAGGTATCAGCTGGGTTAAGTTTTCATGTATTCAGATATAGTTTAAGTACTGAGCATTCATATTTAATAATGAAGTTGATGGAATAGTTGACATATTGTCAGATGGCCAGGGAGAGTTTAAAATTTGACATACTGATAAACAGGGTGACACCTGTAATGATAATTATTGTATGCTTTTCTTCCTTGAAGTTAGTAGAGCTGTTTGGGAAGAAATGGTGAATGCCTGCTGGTGTGGCCTCCTTGCAGCCCTCTCACTCCTTCTTGACGCCAGGTATTAAGTCTTTGTGAGTTTTATATTACATTGAGTCGGTTCGAGAAAGCAACAACATTAAAATGGTTTACTTACATTTGCCCCAAGAATTATTTTCTCATAGTAGTTTTTTATACATGTAAAACGTTATTCTCTTTCTGTCACCCCCTGCCCGTCCTGTCCATACCTGACCTCCACACCAGAAATGTTGTCATGGTGTTTCAATGGAAAATATAGCCCTAAAATTATAGAACACCTTTTTCAAGTCTTGCTGCTACTTTTGCAATGATGATGATTCTTTTTTCAATGATGATGTTTTTCTTTAGAATTGCAGAATTTGCTGATTTTAAAATGCTTGATATTTTAAGCTAAATCTTTGCGCTCTTGATCATTTTTTTCAATAACAAATATATATATTATTATACATTGCCTTTACATAGCTCAAAGTTTTAGATATTATGTTAATTGATTAAAATGGTTGATAATATTTTGACAGTATTTTTGTATGGATTTTCTTAAAACTTCACTGAATGCTTTATTGCACATCATGCTTTGCAGTATAATTACAAATAAGTTAATCAGATTAAACAAGATACTTTATCTTTTCAGCACAGATGAAGCTGCCACTGAGAATATTTTAAAAGCTGAACTAACTATGGCTGCTCTGTGTGGGAGGTTGGGCCTTGTCACGTCCAGAGATGCCTTCATAACTGCAATATGCAAAGGTTCCCTGCCGCCCCATTATGCACTCACTGTGTTGAACACTACCACCGCAGCTACACTTTCCAACAAGAGTAAGACTCAAGCTTACGCAAAGTTCTCTCCATACAGGGGGTGCCGTGGTATAAAGGGAAGGTTATAGACACTCTGAGTGTAATCTTCTGCTTTTCTACTCACTGAGTCTGTGACCTTGGGAAATTTAATGTTCATGACCTTTAATTTCTTCCATTTTTTTTTTTTGAGTTGAAGTCTCACTGTCACCCAGGCTGGAGTGCAGTGGCACACTTGCGGCCACCCTATTATTGACCTGCTGGACTCCGGTGATCCTTCCGCCTCAGCCTGCCAAGTAGCCGGAACCTCAGGCACATGCTACCACGCCCAGCTAATTTTTTAATTTATTGTAGAGATAAAGTCTTGCCAAGTTGTCCAGGCTGTTCTCGAACCCGTGGGCTCAGGCAGTCCTCTCACCTCAGCCTCCCAAAGTGCTGGGATTACAGACCTGAGCCACCATGTCCAGCCCCATCTTTTTAAAACCAGGAACAACACAAATTGAGTATCCCTAATCTGACAATCCGAAATCTGAAATGCTCCAAGAGCCATAACTTTTTGAGTGCCAACATGACACTAAAGGAATTTCAAGCCAGGCTCAGTGGCTCAGCCTGTAATCCCGCGCCTTGGGAGGCTGAGGTGAGTGGATTGCCTGAGCCCGCGGGTTCGAGATCCGCCTGGGCAGGCGAAACCTCATCTCTACAATAAATCAAAAAATCAGCCGGGTGTGGTAGCTCGCGCCTGTAGTTCCAGCTACTTGGAAGGCTGAGGTGGAAGGATCGCCGGAGCCCAGCAAGTCGAGGCTGCGGTGGCCGGAAGCGGCCACTGCACTCCAGTCTGGGCGATGGAGTGAGATGCGAATTCAAAAAAAAAAAAAAAAGGAAATTCATTTGCTCATTAGATAAGTTTATAATATAATGCAAATAACTATACAATGCAAATATTTCAAAATCTGAAAAAAGTCAAAATCTCAGTCTGGTCCTAAGCATTTTGGATAAGGGATACTTAACATGTAATACTAATTTTAAATAATGGTTATGAGGATAAAACAAGACAAATCTGGAAGTCCTTTGTAAACTATAACATATTATTGAAAATGGTGGGGTTTTTTTAAATGGAACTAGTAGAATAGTAATGTTTGTGGCCACTTAAACTGACATTCAGAAATTTGTTTTCTTCTTGACTATTTTGGGATAGGGCTTCCCTATGTTGCCCAGGGTGGTCTCAAACTCCTGGGTTCAAGCAGTCCTCCTGCCTCAGCCTCCCAGGTATCTGGGATTACAGGCTAATATTCATTTTTCTTTTCAAATTTAAGATGTGCTGAGCTCTAACTAGAAAAGTATACAAGGAATACATGTTTAAAATAGTTAATGTGTCCTGATTCTATTTTTCTTATGAGGAAATCTACCAAAATTTTATAAATTGTTTGAGTTATGTAGAAAATTACTTAGTATTTGCTTAACTTGTCTTGGTTTTTGCACCTCATGAGTTTTAAAAATGTATATATATTGATAATAGGTGCTATGGATATTTAAATAGTGTTGTGGCTGAACTTGGTTTAATCAAATTAATATTTTAACATGTAACATTACTTTGAATGCAATATAAAAAGGATATTTTGATTAATTAGGCTTTCCTTTGTATTCTAGCATATTCCATTCAGGGTCAAAGTGTTATGATGATAAGTCCATCAAGTGAGTCTCACCAGCAAGTTGTGGCAGTGGGTCAACCTTTAGCAGTCCAGCCTCAAGGGACAGTAATGGTAATGCACTTGTTCTTTTCTTAGTTACTAATTAGGTATCAGAGAAATCCTGTCTTCATGTTTGCCAAAATTTAAATTGCCAGAATTTATCATTATGCTTATTTACTTTCTTTGGATGATACTTTTTAAAGTAACTAGCTTATGCAGTTGGCATTATTGTAAACAATATGATAACACAGCTTTTATAAAATGAATTTATTCTTTACAAAATCATCCAAACCTATGTTTTCTTTTTAAAAATATTTTAATACATTAATGCTACCTTATAAGCTTTTAATTTTTAATAATAACAATTCTTGAAAATACATCCTTTTTTAAAATATAGCTAACTTCCAAAAATATCCAGTGTATGAGGACTTTACTTAACTTGGCGCACTGCCATGGGGCTGTTCTTGGAACATCGTGGCAACTTGTCTTGGCAACTCTTCAGGTAGGTTGCAATGTCTGGGTCAGAGGTCAGTGTAATTGATAGCAGTTAGACTAAACAATGCCTGTTGGTGCTTTGGGTAGGCATAAGGAATAGACAGTAATACGAAAAAAGAAGTTGGAAATTTAAAAGGATGGGACTCATGTTGTAGGAAGTGATAGAGTGCCTCTCAAAATGGCCTGTGTTTGGTATAATTTTTTATATGAATATTGATTACTGATTTTAGTTTTAGTTATCAGAAACCCTCTGATTTTGATTTTTAGCTACTAATTTTAATTTTAGTTATTAGAATCTTTATACTTTTATACATTTCTTTGTTTCGATTTAAAAAAAAAATTTACAGCATCTTGTATGGATTCTGGGATTAAAGCCTAGTAGTGGTGGTGCCTTGAAACCTGGGAGAGCTGTGGAAGGACCCAGTACGGTAAGCTTTAGTCCTTCTTACCCAATTAGTGCTTCCCAAAATGCCATATGTTATATATAATTTTATTCTTCTCTTAGGTTCTAACAACAGCAGTGATGACAGATTTACCAGTGATTTCCAATATACTTTCAAGATTGTTTGAAAGCTCACAGTAAGAGTCAGTTTTTTAAATTGATAAAGACGTTGTTATTAGCTATTTATCTTAGATCAAAATATCTTATTTTTTCATTTTCCTTCTAGGTATCTTGATGATGTATCATTGCATCATTTAATAAATGCACTTTGCTCCTTATCTCTAGAAGCAATGGATATGGCCTATGGAAATAATAAGGTGTGATATTCTACCTTTCTGCTTTAAATATGGTACATTAGTTATATAAGAGGTACATCCGTTATCATCTTAGTGTTTTACTAGTAGGACTAATACTCAGCTTGTATACTAACCATACTCTGTTGAATTTTTATCATTTATGGTTGTTATTTGTTGAAAAAGGAGTAAAGAAGATATGATTTGGCTTGTGATATGTCTAAATATGTAATATGATTTTAAATTGTGTCCTCTGGTATACTGAACATTTTAAAAAATTATTATAAAATAATATATAATACAGTTTTTATAAATAGGTTTCATAAAATGTCATGATAATTCTTATAATTACAATTTACTAGTGGAGTAATATAAGATTTAAATTAAAGAATATTTGTCTCAGTTTCTCTTGCCTTCACTGGGATGGAAAATAAGGAGCTAATCATTTCTTTCTGAAGGTAATGATTCTCCTTACCTTGAAAATTAAAAATTTTTTGTTCATTTGTTGGATGAATAGCACATTACTTTTGAATGTTGACATTCAAGAACATTTCTTTCTATACTAATAAAAATGCATTTTCTGTCATACTTGGAAAGCACAGGAAAAGTTGGACTTATTTATAGCTCAAAATAATTATTTTAAATAGAATGCTTTCTATATTTTAAAATGAATAAATATGGTTTGGCTATTTACAAATAAGTGAAAACAACCAAGAATATGATTTAAAATATGTAATCTGATAGCATCTAACTGTAGGGTCCAAAATTATGTTGTCTGCCTAGTCCTTGATTATAATTCTGTGCACTTTGGCTTGTCATCTTGGCTCTTGTGCCTTACTTAAAGATTGGTGAAGAACGTCTTATTAGGGCATAGTTTCATATACTATAGTACATAACTAGATAATTATATAAAACTTCAGGTGTTTGAAAATATGTATTATAGTTCTAAATCAAGGCAAGGAAATTATAAGATACAGTCAATGTCTTGATTTCTTGAAGAATCCTGCATCTTTAAAATTAATTCTTAACATAAAACTATAATATTTTTAATAAAGTACCTCAGTGAAATCTGAGCCGTCTTACATGGTAATGTCTCGAATTTACATATCTTTCAACAAGCACTGTATGCTTGCCATGTGTATGACAGTCTGCTAGGAGAAATACAGGAAGCATGAGACCTCTGCTTTCACAGAGCACATAACAACTTGGCTCATTGGTTAAGTGACAGGTAAGGAGGTACAAGAGCCTAAATAAGTATAAGCATTAAGTGATATGAGACTTATTCTCTGAATTTTTAGTTCCTTGTTACATAAGATGTTCTTTGTACTTATTTCTGTTAAGGTGAATTAAGATTGATCAAGATGAACCAGTGTGATTGAAGCTGTGTATTGAAGAAATGGTAGGATTTAGGTAGGAAAGGGCAGGTTCATAGAAATCAAAGGAGAAAAGTGTTACCAGAAGTAATGATCAATGAGAAAAGAATAAGGAGACTTGATGATTAATAGTTTACTGTTAGAAAAAAATAAAGAGACTTGATGATTAATAGTTTACTGTTAACCTTGAAGAGGACAATTTCAAGAGAGTAATAGAAGCAGATGTGATTCTTAAGGAAGGCTGAAGGGAACAGGTGTTGAGAAAATGGATACACTGAGTGAAATGATGATAATTTCTTTGAGAATGGATTCACGTGTCTCCATTTAGTATTAATTTTGTAAAGTGGAGTTGTAAATATGTGGTGAAAGTAAAAGCTTTATACAAATATTCAAGTCTAAACTTTATGAAAATATTCAATATAAACTTCAGAAAATATTTCTAGATGGAAGCTATAAAAAGTTTGTTAGTTGTGTCATCTACAAAGATTTTTATAACTATGCAGATATTAAAATAAGTAGAAAAATTCTACATTATTTAAAGAACAGAAGATTTATCAATATCAACTGTTCTGAATGAGTTAAATATTCCAGGAATTAAAAGCAGCTGGTGGACATTAGGTGCTTACTTTATGCCAAGCCACTGCTTTAAATTATTTTATCATTTAAAACAATTCTGTGAGGTTCTATGGTAGTATTCCCTTTTTAAAGATGAAAATAGCTTAAAAGTGACCTGCCTGAGGCAACCTACTTAGTAATTGGTAGAACTTGAATTTGAACCCACTTAGGTCTCATTCCGAAGTGCTATTCTTAAACACCGTGCTGACTTTTGGTGTGCATCAAAGTCAGCCATGAAATTTTTAAAAAATACAAGTGTCAAGAGCTCATTCTAGGCTTTCTGAATAAGAGTCTTCAGGTGTGAGGCCTGGACATGTGCATATTCTTTTAGGTGCTACACATAATTCCTGTGTATATCCTAGTTAAAATTAGAAGCAGTGAGAAGAGAGTGTGGAAGTAACACCAGGCTACATTTTGGGGGGACTTATTATGTGCCAGGTACTTTCTAATATGAGATAGTTTCTGTATTATTATCATTTTCATTTTATAGAATTTAAAAGTGAAAATATTTAATAGAGGTAGTAACTTACCCAAGATTACATATAGCTATTAAGTGGTAGAGTTGAGCTGAAATAAATCGCAGACAGTTAAAACTTAGCAGACATCAGTCATAACCATTATACCTTATTGTCTCTAGAATCATTAATTTTTCTACCACCAAAACTTTTTGGGTGGCTACAACATTAGCATATGCAGTAAGGGTCACAACTGACCATATTTGTCTTAAAACTCCAATGTATTTCATTCACTGGTTTCTACTAGAAAAGAAAGATACTATCAAACATTTCCATATTAGATTTTTATCATCACTGTATAAACGCTAAGAAGGTAAGATCATAACAAATCTTTTTCTTTAAAAATTATTAAATTCTCATAATTTGCTTTTTATTTCAGTTGCCTTGTCTTTTGTATAATGCAGTGTCTCTGTTTTAAATAACAGCCATCCATCAGAAAATACCTATGGCTTCCGTCAGCTGAATTTACATTTAAACATGTTTTACTACATTAACATTGGATTCGTGATAGTTGCCCTTTGACCTTTTCTGAAACCATTCTTATGACACTTGGACAGGGTATTCTAATTTAGCAGTGTATGATGTACCCTGATTTCCTCTCTGGTTGTTGATATGCCATTGACTGTAGAGAACTGTTTGCCTTGTCTCTTCTGTTAGCATCAGAAACTGACAGCTCTGAACTCTGCCATACTCTTAATGTCATATTTTTTCCCCTGATCTTTGTTGTCTTCTTTTTCCAGACTTTCTGACATTCACACAGAAAGCCTGGACATTTCAAGACTTTGCTGACAAGAGTACTTCTTTCTGTCTGATCAGAGAATAGGCATTCTATGTGTTTAGTATAATTTTTGTCCTTTGGATATTGGATATTTACCCTTTCCCTATTAAAGCCTTTCCTTCCTAACCAAATTTTCCAACTAGGAGCTCTTCTGGATGCGTAAGGGTGGCCGAAAGGCTTGTCTCATGATAGTGAGGTTTTGTGTATTTATTGTTAACTTTATACTAACTAATCATTTTAATTTCAGTCATACTTTTCAGAGTATTCTCAGGTGTATAGTACTCAACATTCTCCTTATAATATCAAAATACAATGTTTTCTCCGTAGGAACCATCTCTTTTTGCTGTTGCCAAATTGTTAGAAACTGGTCTAGTTAATATGCACCGAATAGAAATTTTATGGAGACCTCTAACTGGCCATCTACTGGAGGTAAGCTCTTTTTCTTAAATATTAATACTTAATTTTTAAATCAAGACACACATTGAACTAATGATTCCCAATAGCCTTTGAAGAATCAGCATTAACTACCTGTCCCTCCCCCAGCCTCCCCCCACCCGGTACTTATGTCTGCATATTTTATAAAGAACTAAAGTTGTAAAGGAGTAGGTTGCTTTTATTGGTGAAATTTTAAAGTGAGAAATATCAGTGAAACCAGCTGTTAGCTTGAGGACCGCCCCCCCCTTTTTTTCTCTTTCTTTTTTTTTTTCTTGAGTCTCCTCAGTTTCAGGTAGTTCTGAAACTTCAAGATGATTAGGGCGTAGAGTTAGTAGTAAATGCTGCTCATGGACGGTTATTGCTGTGATTATGAGATAGCTTTATACAAAGGGAAAAACCTGTCTGATATCACTGGGTATAGGTAATGCTGGGGAATTTTATCTGTCATATGCAGGTTGGGGTGATTCTTGACGATTAGATGCTGCTTAAGAACCAGCTGCTTCAGTCAGTGTGTGTGTTCGTGCCCAGTGTGGGTTTGGGTTACCATGCTCATTTTATGTTATTTTAGAAACCTGAGAAAGGTATTATTCTTAGTAAGAAAAACAGATGTAAATGAGCTTAATTTTTTTTCCATTTTGATGGGATTTTTTTATGAATGCTTAAAGGACATATGCAGATTTCTTCATTATTTCTTATCAAATGGCAACAAATAAAGATGTTTTTAAGTTTCAACACATTATTTGACTGTGAGAGTATCTGTTTGCTTCTTTGGTTGACTCTGATGACATATCACTTACTTTGATGAAATCCTTTCTTTTCTGTGACTTGTTTTAGTTTCATCTTTTTTTCTTCTGTCTCTTTTTGCTTCCTCTTGCCTTACTCAGAAGGTAAGCTTGCTTACATTTCGGATATGATTTTTTCTCAACTCTCATTGAACATTTGATATTATTTTTTAAATGTGAAAAAACCCAGAAAATGTGACATTTCTATTTTTTTTCTCAAATTGATGTGTAGCTTAAGTATACAAATTAAACATTTAATTTTTGTTTTTTGTCTGTACCTTCAGGTCTGCCAGCATCCAAACTCTCGAATGAGAGAGTGGGGAGCAGAAGCTTTAACTTCACTTATCAAGGCAGGATTAACATTTAACCATGATCCTCCGCTTTCACAAAACCAGGTAAAAAAAAAACCACCAAAAATCCTTATCTTTTTTTTTTTTCAAAAGAATACTTAATATAAAATGACCGCCCTGTATGTACAACTTTTCTTAATTTATCAAGTACATGATATTTTAAGAGTGGGGTTTTAACTTAGTATTCTATTTTATATGTAGGCCCTGGAGCTCTTGTACAGAGGGTGAGATTTTTAGCATTGTCTTTATAAAAAAACACCTTGCGGGCTGAGCTCGGTAGCTCAGCCTGTCATCCCAGCACTTTGGGAGGCTGAGGTGAGAGGATTGCCTGAGACTGAGGGTTCAAGACCAGCCTGGGCAACTTAGTGAGACCTTGTCTCTACAATATATCACAAAAACTAGCTGGGCATGGTGGCATTCGTCTATAGTTCCAGCTACTTGGAAGCCTGAGGTGGAAGGATCACCTGAGCACAGTAAGTTGAGGCTGCGGTGGCCATGAGTGTGCCTCTGCACTCCAGCCTGGGTGACAAGAGTGAGACTCCAACTCCAAAAAAAAAAAGGAAAAAAAAACCCAAAACACCTTGCACATGACAGATAGCCAGATACCCAGCATTGGTCTCCCAGTGTCCATGTTTTCTTCTTCTTGCCATGCCAGGGCATTGTTGGGGCCTCTGTTGCTTTGGTCCTTACCTGTCTCCGATTTTTTTTTCTCACTCTCTTTAGATGAGGAGAAAACAAGTGGCAGAAGAAGTGAGCACAATGAAATAGATTTTTATTTTAAAATAATTTTAAGTTATTTTATGCTTCTAGAGTTTACTTTTGCATTATTTATTATTTGTCCTGACTGTCTTTATTGTTCATTTATATCTTACACAGTTTTTAAAAGTCTACCAAAGTTTTACTGTTTCAGGACCGAGCAGGAATGAGGCATTTATTTTATTTTTATTTGTATAAAAAAAGACTGCTTTAATAGTAGAAATCTAGTAATGACAAAGAACAGAGCAAAGTCATTGCTAGAGAAGCTGCCTAGTGCCCCTTGAGTCCCACTGTGATGTCGCCAAGGAAAGAGGGGTGTGTGCCACTGCCTGACATGGGCACAGAACCCAGGACTAGGGCCTCAGTGTTAACTTAGGGTTAGCATGAGCTCAGTTATTTATTTGTTGCATTTTTGTTGTGAAATAGTATATATATGCAAAGAAGTACATAAAAATGGATGCAGTTTAATCGAAAAATTATGAAACAATTAACCAGGCAATTACTGTCAGACTAAGATACGTAGAAAACTTCCTCTCTCTAGAGGCTCCTGTGAGGCCCTTGCCCTTCCCACCCTCCTTGCTCCTATGTCTTGGTTGTGGTTATAATCAAGGAATGAGGCATTTGATAACCATTCTCATTACCCTCATCAGTCCTATTGTATGAGAATTGTATTCCGCAAATTTAGTTAACACAGAATTATTGAGTACAACTCTTGGAATAGAATGAAAAGACAGTAAAGCTCTTTTCAGAGCTTATATTTCAGTGATTTCATATTGTCTTTCTACTACAATTTGGGTTTCTTTTTAAAAGGGAAACGCTTTTTATTAATTTTAGTATTCTCATTGTCCCCTGCCGCCTAGTGAGAGCTTGATAAATGTTCAGTAAGTGAACCAAGTAAGTGAATCCTTGGAGAGAAGAAAGTTAAAAACAGAGGAAGTGTTTTGGGGTGCTGCAGTGGGTAGAACAGTGCTGCTTTTATTCTCCAACACGTTTTTTGGTTAATGTCATCTTTGCTAATGTCTGCAGTATTTATTCATTTTTAGGAATATTATAGCTGCTATTATATCACACTTGAGAATCTCAAATTTAAATACAGGTGATACACATTAATAAGTAAAAGTAAGGTAATTATCTTTTAAAGTAAGGTAAATACCCACTTACCCAATATCTAAAATCTTGAAGATTGATGTTTTTTCTCTTATTTGAAAATAGAGATAAATGACTAACTAAACCTTTAATGACCGCTGTTTCAAAAATCATATTTAATGTTTAATTTGGTAAAAAAAAAAAATTCTGTTAACCAGAGTAGTCTGAGTGGAGGTGAATTTAAAGTTCAAAAGCAACAGCAAAGCATTTCTGTCTTTTTGGGCTTCTCTTCCTAATTGGTTTCTTGCCCTCTTTTCAGAGGCTGCAGTTGCTTTTATTGAACCCGTTAAAGGAAATGTCCAATATTAACCATCCAGATATTCGACTCAAGCAATTAGAGTGTGTGTTGCAGATTCTACAGAGTCAGGGAGACAGTCTTGGGCCTGGATGGCCGTTAGTGCTTGGAGTAATGGGAGCAATCAGAAATGATCAAGGGTAAGTGCGTAAAATGAGCATCCCAAAGGGGTAGAGGGAGAAAGGGAACCCATCCTATAGTCTTGTAGCTGTGCTAACTTTTTATGTATGTCCCTCCTGTTTAAGCCTAATATCTATAATTGTTTTTCTTAAGCTATAGGGTTTATAGGGAATTTTTAAGAATCACTTTTGTCTTGGCTGGATAGAAGAACTGCTGTTTATTTGACATTTATATAAGAATACATGTTTCTTGCTTATAATAAGATAAACAAACCAATCTGACAAATTTTATAACACATGCAAAGATTGGGCTATTTTGTTTTGTTAAAATATAGTATTTGCTAAGATGTGAAAGAGCGTTTAGGGTTTGACCTTCCTGTATATATTAGGAAGTCTAAGAAATTGCTTTAAAATTATTTTCTCATTTATTTGTTTATTAAGCATTTGTTTCTGTTCCTAGTGTATTCCAAGTACTATACTTGATAGTTATTCTGATTTAAGGTAAATAGTTCCTACCTAGAAGTAGAATCCTAGTAAAAATAAGTACAATCATGTGCTGAGTTACATTTCAATCAATAGACCACTTGTACAGTGTGGGTGCCATAAGATTGTACCATATTTTTACTGTACCTTTTCTATGTTTTGATATGTTTCAGTACACGAATACTTAGTATTATGTTATAGTTGCCTACAGTGTTTATTACGATAACAAGATGGGCAGGGTTGTAGCTAGGAGCAATAGGCTAGGTAGTGGAATAGGCTGTACCATCTCGGTTTGTGGAAGTATGACAGAATCGCCTAATGACACATATCTCAGAACAGATCCCCATTGTTAGGCAACACGTGACTGTAGTTTATAATGCCACAAAAAGGGCTCCTGTGGGAGGGGAACAGAGCTAGAATTATGAAGGCCTTTAAGTGCTTTTATAAGCTATTTGGATTTATCCTGAATTCATTTGGGAGGCATTTAAAGCAGAGGAATGATGTAATCAGTTGTATATTTGACAGATTTCCCTGTGACATCAGCGTAGAGGGGAGGTGGGAAATGAGAGCCCTACAGGTGATCACTAGAAATGAGAGAAGATAGGTTTGAGCTACTTACCAGATTGTGTGTAAGGGCAGAAGGAGAAACAGCAATCTGGAAGGACTCCCAAATTCTGACTTAGGCAGTTGAAGGGATGGTAGCATCATTAACTAAATAGGGATACAGAAGGAGAACATGTTTGGAAGGAATGTATGGATTTGTCCAGTTTACGTAGGATATTGCAATGGAGATATTTAGCAGACATTGGTTATATTTGTCTGTAATTCTACAGTAAGACTCACGCTGTCTTGTTTTGGTGGCCAGTTTGGGAGTTTTAGATGACTGAGATGCTTGAGACCATTGTGGAAAATTAGTTTTTCTTAAATATTCACAGTAATATATTTCCTTATATACTATAGAATATTGAAATGATTAAATTGAAAAGAGATCAGCTTTGGTCAAACTTAAGTTTCTTCTCCCAACCTACAATGTAAAATAGGGCATTGTTGTTAGGATGAAATGAATAAATGCACATAAAATACTTAGGAAGTATGTGATGTACTAAGCACTCAATAAGTGTTAGCTTTTATAATTGCTATTTTCATTTTTGCTATTAGAATCTTTTTCCCAAGCCAAGTACTTCTTACTCGCTTTATTTTAAATTCACAACTGATTCTTTTTTCACAGACTAGATGTAGGTTTTAAATTTCTTTGGAGGTTTAAATAAGGTATAGTATAGATATAGAAGAAGGAGGAGTTTGTTTTCATTCACTGAGTAAATCGCATGCACTGGCGTGTACTGGGCACTGTCCTAAATACTGGGGATACAGCAGAGAGAAGTTTCTGCAGTGGATTTTCCCATGCTCATTCCTTGTCTAAGTTTTTTTTTTGGTTAGTTGGTGTGAAGTACAGATAGAAATAATACGGCATTAATACTTATTTTCTTCTCCTTTTAAAAATCTGCTGTTTTTCTTATTGCCTGCAAGGTTCTTTCTTTATTTTTGTTAATTTGTTTCAGTAAGTGTATCTTTTTTACATTATGTAAATGTTGAAGTACTATTTGATCTATATTAAGGAAGATTTTCTTGTTCAGTTTCTAAAATAAAATTTTGCTTGGTTTAAATTATTGTAAGATAAGTATTCGTACACATTTCTTTTCATTGCATCAGAATGCATTTCTCTTATGCTTTCAGAGAATCCTTGATACGAACTGCATTCCAGTGTCTTCAGTTGGTTGTGACAGATTTTCTACCAACAATGCCTTGCACTTGCCTGCAGATAGTTGTAGATGTTGCAGGTAGCTTTGGTCTTCATAACCAAGAACTTAATATTAGCTTAACTTCGATAGGTTTATTGGTAAGTATCAGCACCCTTCTTATGGAATATATAACATATATATAATATACTTTAGAAATCACTGTTAAGCAGTTGGGAGTGAATGCTAAGCAAATAACTTTTAGATCAATGGGAATTGTTTAAATGACTTTTAGGCACCAAACTTACATCTTTCATGAAGGGGTAAATAACATTACTTGAGACATAATTTATTAATAGCAAAATATTTGGAATAACTTTTATACATTGAGCTGAAGTTTGGCTTTTACAAGGTTTGTCGTGAGAGGATTTGGTAAATTAATAGTATACGTAAGGGAGATCTTTAGTTGACTTTAGTGTGAAGGTTAATTGACCTTTAAATATTACTTCAGTAGCAACATTTTCATGCAATACTTACTTAGTGAATAAAGCTTCCATAAGAGGCTTGCCTTTTGCATATTCCTGCCATCTGTCAGCACTGCCCTGTCAGCTGCTAGGAGATGGTACATGATAGTGGAAGAGCCTTGGCTCTAGAGCCAGGTTTATGTGCGTTTCCATTCTGTTGGACTCTTGTTAACTGTTAAATGAGTGGCCTCTTGAGCCTCATTTTATGCATCTTGAATTTAAAAATATAGGCTTACCTTGGAGATATTATGGATTTGGTTCTAGACTATCACAGTAAAGTGACTATCGCAATAAAGTGAATATTGCAATAAAGCAAGTCACATGAATGTTTTGGTTTCCCAGTGCCTATAAAACTTATGTTTATACTACACTATAGTCTATCAGGTGTTTCAATAGCATTATATCTTTTAAAATGTACATTTGTTAAATTTAAAATACTTTATAGCTAAAAATTGCTAAAGATCATTCTAGCCTTCAATGAATTGTGAGGTGTAATCTTTCTGCTGGTGAGCATCTTTCCTCGATATTGATGCTACTGACTGATCAGGATGGTGGTTGCTGAAGGCTGGGGTGGCTGTGGCAATTTCTTAAAATAAAGCAACAATGAAATCTGCTACATTGATTGACTCTTCCTTTCATGAATGAGATGCTGTTCAATAGCATTTTACCCACAATAGAACTTCTTTCAAAATTGGAGTTAGTCCTCTCAAATCCTGCTACTGCTTTATCAATTACATTTATGGAATATTCTAAATCTTTTTTTTATTATTATAAAGATGCGGGGTACAATTCAGGGTTAAATATGCAAATGTTGATTATGCAGGTACCCTTGTTGATGAGATATGCCCCTCCCTCACCTGACAGTTTCCCACTACTGCCAATCCCTTTCTTAGAGTACTGTTGTTCAAGGTCCGCTTATGAGTGAGAACATATGATACTCTGTTCTTTGTTTCTGTGATAGATCACTGAGTATGATCGACTCCAAATCCATCCAAGTTGCTGAGAAGTCCATATGTTTGTCTTTCTTTATAGCTGCATATTATTCCATTGTGTATATATACCACATTTTTTTTTATCCAGTCCAGCTTCGATGGGCAACATGGTTGGCTATTGTGAATAGAGCTGCAACAAACATACATGTGCAGGTATCTTTTTTGTAGAATGATTTGAGTTCCTCCGGGTATATTCCCAATAGGGTTATTCTAAATCTTTTAATGTTACTTTAAAAATATTCACAGAGGCCGGACATGGTGGCTTATACCTATAATCCCAGCACTTTGGGAGGCCGAGATGGGAGGATTGCCTGAGCCCACAGGTTTGAGACCAGCCTGGGCAACTTGGTGAGACCTCATCTCTACAATAAATTTAAAAAAAAAAATTAGCCGGGCACAGTGGCACGTGCCTGCAGTTCCAGCTACTTGGAAGGCTGAGGCGGAAGGATCACCTGAGCCCAGCAGGTTGAGACTGCAGTGGCTGGGAGCGTGCCACTGCATTCCAGCCTGGGCGACAGAGTGAGACTTCAACTCAAAAAAATAAAATAAAAATATTCACAGCATTTTCACCAGGAGTAGATTTCATGTCAAGAGACCACTACCTTTGCTCATCCATAAGAAGCAACTCCTCATCTGTTAAAATTTTCTTATGAGATTGTAGCAAGTCAGTCGCATCTCCAGGCTCCACTTCTAATTCTAGTTCTCTTACTGTTTCCACCACATTTATAGTGACTTTCTTTACTCAAGTTTTGAACCCTCAGAGTCATTCATGAGAGTTGAGATACTTGTCATTAAAATTCCTGTTGTTATTGATATTTGACCTCCTTCCATGAATCATGCATTTCTAATGGCATCTGGAAGGTGAATCCTTTCTAGAAGGTTTTCAGTTTACTTTGCCAGATCCATCAGAAGAATCACCATCTATGGCAGCTACAGCCTTACAAAATGTATTTCTTATATAAAGAGACTTGAAAATTGAAATGATGTACAAAAATGGGTGGCCAGGCTTGTTGTCAATGAGCAGTGCTATTTTGAAAGGATTCCTTTTTTTCTAAGCAGTAGGTCTCAACAATAGTCTTAAAATAGTAAGTAATCTATGCTGTAAACAGATGTGCTGTCATTCAGGCTTTGTTTTTCCATTTCCAGCACACAGGCAGAGTAGATTTAGCATAATTCTTTTTTTTTTTTTTTTTTGAGTTGGAGTCTCACTCCATCACCCAGGCTGGAGTGCAGTAGCACACTCACGGCCACCCCAGCGTTGACCTGCTAGGCTCAGGTGATTCTTCCGCCTCAGCCTTCCAAGTAGCTGGAACTATAGGTATGCGCTACCACCCCCAGCTAATTTTTTGATTCACTGTAGAGATGAGGTCTCGCCAAGTTGCCTAGGTTGTTCTCGAACCCATGGACTCAGGCAGTCCTCTCACCTTGGCCTCCCAAAGTGCTGGGATTACAGGCTTGAGCCACTGTACCTGACCATAGCATAATTCTTAAGGGTGCTAGGGTTTTTGGAATGAGCACTGGCTTCAACTTAGTCATCAGTCGTATTAGCCCCGAATGAGAGAGTCAGCCTGCACTTTGAAGCATTGAAGCCAGGCATTGACGTTTCATCTCTAACTTTCATCTAGACAGTCATAGATGATAGATCTTCATCCAGTCAAAAGCTGTTTCATTTACACTGAAAATCTGCTGAGTGGGGCTACCTTCATCAGTGATCTCAGCTAGCTCTTCTGGATGATTCACTGTAACTTCTCCATCAGCACTTGCTGCTTCACCTTGCACTCATATGTGCTGGAGATGACTTATTTCCTTAAACCTCATGAACCAATCTCTTTTAGTGTCACACTGGTCCTCTGCAGTTTCTGCACCTTGCTCAGCCTTCGTAGAATTAAAGGGAGTTAGAGCCTTGCTCTGGATTAGTCTTTGGTTCAAGGGAGTGTTGTAGCTGGCTTGGACTTCTATTTAGACTCTCAGACTTTCTCCATATGAGCAATAAGGTTGCTTTGTTTTTTTTAATCACTTGTGTTCTCTGGAGTAGCATTTTTAATTTCCTCTAAGAACTTTTTCTTTGCATTTCCAACTTGGCGAGGATGCTCAAGGGCCTAGCTTCTGTCCTGTCTCAGCTTTCAGCATGCCTTCTCCACTAAGCTTCATCGTTTCTAGCTTTTGATCTAAAATGAGGGATGTGCAACTCTTTCTTTCATTGAACACTTAGAGGCCTTTGTAGGGTTATTAATTGACCTCAATTTCAATATTGTTGTGTCTCAGGAGATAGGGAGGCCCCAAGAGAGGGAGAGAAGAGGAGAGGAGGAGAGGGGAAAAGGGCTGCTGGTAGAGCAGTCAGAACACACTCATTGACTAAGTTGGCTGTCTTAGGTAGGCCTGATTCCTGTGCCCCAGAACAGTTACAAAGTAGCATCAGAGATCACTTATCACAGATCACCATAACAGCTATAGAATATAATGAAAAGTTTTGGAATACTGTGAGAACTACTAAGATGTGACACAAAGACACAAAGTGAGCACCTGCTGCTGAAAAAGTGCCACCAATAGACTTGCTTAGCACAGGGTGGCCACAGATCTTCAATCTGCGGAAAATTGCAATTATCCTTGAAGCTCAACAAAACAAGGTGTGCCTATAATAAAATCTTTCTTAGGGTATTGTTACTATAACATGAAATAAACATGTGGACAGCTTTTCCCTATATACTTAAAGTCAACTATTTAGAATCTTTTAAATGTATATTATGACTCAGAAATTTTATAAATTCAAACTTAAAACTTTCCTCACAAGCTAGATAAGTTAGCACACTTGGCCCTTTGTATTTGTAGGTTCTGCATCTGTGGATTCAACCAACCATGGAAAGAACATATTGGAGGGGGAAAAAAGGATAGTTGTGTCTGTACTGAAAATGTACTTTTTTTTGGTCAATATTACCTTACTAATACAGTATAAAGACTATTTATGCAGGACTCGTTCAATATCTGCAAGTCCATAAATGTAATTAAATATATCAAAAGATATAAAAGCAAGAACTACATGATTATATCACTAGACATAGAAAAAGCTTTTGATAAAATCCAGCATCCCTTCTGGATGAAAATATTGAACACCTAGGCATAGAGGGAACATACCTCAAAGTAGTAACGCCATCTACACTAAACCCACAGCCAACATATTCCTAAATGGACAGAAATTGAAAGCATTTCCCCTGAAAACTGGAACAAGACAAGGCTGTCTACTCTCACCCCTCCTGTTCAGCATAGTTTTGGAAGTCCTAGCTAGAGCAATCAGACAAGAGAAGGAAATCAGGGGTATCCAAATAGGAAAAGAGGAAATCAAGTTATCCCTCTTCGCAAATGATATGATTATATACCTCAAAAACCCAAGAGAATCTGTCAGAAACCTCCTTGCACTGATAAAGGACTTTGACCAAGTCTCAGGGTACAAAATAAATATTCAAGAGACATTTGCATTTTTATACACCAACAACAAATAGGCAGAGACCCAAATAAAAAGCACAAGCCCATTCACAGTAGCCACAAAAAAATGAAATATCTCGGCATCTTCCTAACCAGAGAAGTGAAGGGCCTTTACAACAAAACTACACAACATTGCTCAAGGAAATCAAAGAAGACACAAATGGAAAAATATTCCATGTTCATGGATTGGAAGAATCAACATCGTTAACATGTCCATCCTACCCAAGGCAATCTACAGATTAAACACAATACCCATTAAATTACCAACATCATTCTTCTCAGACTGGAAATGACAATACAGGAGTTCATATGGAAACATAAATGACCATGAATAGCCAAAACAATCCTCAACAAAAGAAACAAGGCAGGAGGTATCACACTTCCAGACTTTAAAGTTTACTATAAGGCTACAATAATCAAAACAGCCTGCTATTAGTATAAGATCAGGGATACAGACCAATGGAACAGGATAGAGATTCCGGAAGCAAAACAGTTTTTCAACCAGCTCTTCTTCGATAAAGCCTCCACCCACAACCACTAGGGAGAGGAGGACCTACTCAGTAAATGGTGCTGGGAAAACTGACTGACCACATGCATAAGAATGAAACAAGACCCCTACCTATCACCATACACAAAAATCAACTCTAAACAGATCAAAGACCTAAACATAAAGCCTCAAACTAAGAACCTTAGGAAATGCAGGAAACACCCTTACAGAAATTAGAATAGGCAGCCAATTCCTGATCAAAAATCCATGCCATAAGAGAGAAGATAGACAAATGAGACCTCATC
>CAUYQG010072120.1:0-28538 GCA_963574415.1 Tarsius wallacei | reverse complement strand
TGTGGGATGCAGTGGCCAATGCAGCCTCAACCTGCTGGGTTCAGGCAATCCTTCCATCTCAGCCTTCCAAGTAGCTAGAACCACAGGCATGCACCACCACACCCAGCTAATTTTTGATTTATTGTAGAGATGAGGTCTTGCCAAGTTGCCCAGGCTGGCCTCGAACCCATGAGCTCAGGCAATCCTCTCGCTTCCACCTCCCATAGTACTGGAATTACAGGCCAGGTGTAAGCCACTATGCCTGGCTCCCCTTAGAGTTTTTAATCCTCAAATTTGTCCACACCAAGTCTCCAGCAATTTATCAATTACAATTTAAGTTTTCCTACCTGTATGCTGGATGCAGAAGCAATTTCGATGCTGAGCTTCTGTTCCAGTAAGATGTGATTCTCTATGTCTATCTGTCTGTCTTCCAATTTGGTAGGGGTGAGACAACAGTTTTACTGGTGACCTCCATTCTCTAATAGATCTAGGAAAAGTTGTTCACCCATCTTTTTTCTTGTTGTGAGGATGGGAATGACAATTTCTAAGCTCCTTACATACCAGGCTAAGTCAATTTATTTTGACAAAGATGCCAAGGTCATTTACGTGGAATGGATAATCTTTTCAACAAATGGTTCTGGCTGGGTGTGGTGAGCTCACACCTGTAATCCTAGCATGTTGGGAGGCTGAGGCAGGAGAATTGCTTGTGCCGAGGAGTTCGAGACTAGCCTGGGCAACATAGTGAGACTTCATCTCTACAAAAAATTAAAAAATTAGACAAGCCTGGGTTTGTGCACCTTTAGTCCCTGCTACTCGGGAGGCTGAGGTAGAAGGATCACCTGAGATCAAGAGGTCAAGGCTACAGTGAGCCGTGATCATACCACTGCACTTCAGCCTGGGTGACAGAGTAAGACCCCGATTCAAAACACAAAAACAAATGGTCCTGAAACAATTGACTAACTACATAAAGGAAAATACCCCTCAACCCTTATCTTACGTTATACACAAAAACTTACTTGAAGTGGACCACAAATCTAAGTGGATCTTAACCCAGGGCAATTTACCCATCAAAGATATTTGTCAATGTCTAGAAACATTTTTGATAGCACAATTGGGAAGGTGCTATTGGCATCTGTGGGTAGAGGCCAGGGATGCATCTATCTTTTAGGGCAGAGAACAGCCTTCTCTAACAAAGACTTAACCAGCCCAAAATATCAACAGTGCCAAGGTTGAGAAATCCTGGCTGAAACTAAATCCTAATGAAATCTTGAGTAAAACTCAATTCTGACTAAAATGTTTAAACATGGAAGAAAATCTTTGTAACTTTGGGATATGCAAAGATGTCTTAAACAGGACACAAAAAATACAAACTATTTTAAAAATTGATAAAATGAACTTTAACACTAAAACCTTGCTTTTCAAAAGATGTAGTTAGGAAAACAAAAACCCAACGCTATAGACTGGGGGAGAAAATATTCAACAAAGAGCTTATATACAATATGTATAGAGAACTATTACAACTCAATATTAAGAAGACAAGCACTAGGCACAGTGGCTCACATCTGTAATGCCAGCACTCTGAGAGGCAGAGATGAGAGGATTGCCTGGGTCCAGGGGTTCGAGAACAGTCTGAGCAATTTGGTGAGACCTTGTCTCTGCAACAAATAAAATAATAATAATAATAACCAGGCATGGTGGCATATACCCATGGTTCCAGCTAGTTGGAAGGCTGAGACAGAAGATCACCTATTCCCAGCAGGTCGAGGCTGCAGTGGCCATGAGCATGCCACTACACTCAAGCCTGAGTAACAGAGTGAGACTCCAACTCAAAAGGAGAACAAAGAAAAAAAGAAAAGACAAGCAACTCAATAAACAAATGGCCAAAGGAGATATACAAATAGTGAATAAGCACATGAAAAGACACTGAATATCACTAGTCATCAGAGAAATGAAAGTTAAAACCCCAATGAGATACCACAACTGTTACGGGTTGAATTGTGTTCCCTAATATGTTGAAGTCCTAACCCCCAGAATGTGGTCTTATTTGGAATAGGGTTGTCGTGGATGTAATTAGTTAAGATGAGGTCATACAGGAGTAGGATGGATGAGTAATATACTATGACTAGTTTCCTTGTAAAAAGAGAAGAGACATCAAGGCAGACACAGAGAAAGAATGGCCATGTGAAAATGGAGGCAGAGATTGGAGCTATGTCATTACCAGCCAAGGAATCCCTGGGGTCACCAAAAGAGAAAGAGAGAAGAAAAATCCTCCACTGGAGGTTTCAGCAGGGGCATGGTCATGCCAACACCTTGATTTCAGACTTATAACCTCCAGAATTGTGAAAGAACAAATTTCTGTTGTTTTAAGCCACCAGACTGTGGTACTTTGTTACAGCAGCATTGGGAAACTAATACAGCTACATACCCACTAGAATGGCTAAAGTTAAAAAGACTGATAATAGCAAGTGTTGACAAAGATGTGGAGGAACTGGAATTCATATGCTTTGCTAATAAAATGCAAAATGGTGGAGCCACTTTGGAAATCAGTAAGGTAGTATCTTATATAAAGTTAAACATGCATTTCCTTTTAGACTTAGTAGTTCCACTCCTAGAAAAAACAAACAAACATATATTCCCACACCAGGACAAGCATTTTCAGAATAGCCAAAAACCGGAAGCAAACCCAATGGCAAATGGATAAACAAGTAACAGTATACTTATACTATAGAATACTACTCAGCACCAAAAAGGAATGAAAGCTTAAAACATGTAGCAACATTGATGCATTGACTTGCTGTTTAGTTAAAGAAGTCAAACACAAATGTTTTTGGATGTATGGAGGCTGATTCATTCACACAAAATTCTAGAAAAGGCAAATCTATGGTAACAGTGTGTTTGTCTTGGTTCAGAGGTCAGCGGAAGGGATCAACTAGAAAACATTTTACAGTGAGAGGACCATACTATATCTTTTTTTTTTTTTTTTTAGAGATGGGGCCTTGCTATGTTGCCCAGGCTGGTCTCAAACTCCTGAACTCAAGCAATCCTCCTGTCTCAGCCTCTCAAAGAGCTGGGATTACAGGCATAATCCATCCACTGGCCTTATTCTATATCTTGATTGTGGTGATGATTTCAAGTTTATAAACAGTTACCAAAATTCATCAAATTGTAGCCTTATATATAAATAACTCTTTAACTTAAGAATCAATTATAAAATAAAATAAAACCCTGCAATATATCATTCAGTTCAAAAGTTTCTTTCCTCCCCCACAGCTTGGTCCTCATTCAATCTATGAAGGCTGCATTGACGACGGGACAGTGGCTTCTTTAGTTTCTCTGTTTTATCCTTTCCTCTCTCAGTCGCCGCGCCGCCCACGGCTCCTCCAGGACTGAGGTCAGCTGAGAGAGCAAAAGCTATTCTTGACTCTTACACTTGTAATCTGGGGTTGACACTTGTAAACTTTGCCTGACCAAATTCTGGAAGTGCAGCTTGCTCTGACCAGTCTTTATGAATTCTAACACAAGAGTGGAATTCCTGCAAAAGAAAATAAAAATAAAAGAACTATTTAGAAACAAACTCAAGAAAGCCTTCCTGAAATAAAACAGAGTTTTAATGCTATCAAATGACACACAATGAACCACAGAAAAATTGACCTCTAACAGTCATCACAGATAAATATCCTAGAAATGTTATTGAACTTTTAATGAAATGAAAGACCTCTTTTGGCAGCCTGGCACACAACAAGTCGTTTATGAGAGGTGAGGATCAGGCTGGCCTGGGATTTCTCCACAGCAATGTTTCAAGACATTCAACAGTAGAACAACACTCACAAGATATTTAAGGAAAGCATGGGGTAAGAATGCTATCTCCAGCCTAAGTGTCCTCAAATGTGAGGCTCGAGATGCAGTTCTAAACATGAAAAGCCCCAAAGAATACTGATCCTTGGGTCACTCTTGACGAAACTACTAGAGAGCACCCTAGAAAGAGTAAGAAATGACTGGAAAAACAAGGGCACAATCTAGTGAGTACTGAACATACGGAACAGTGGAACTAATGGTGGAAGGGGGTGGTGGGGATGACAGAGCAGACTGCAAATGTTATATCCTTGACAAGGCCACAGTGATGTCACCAACACAAACAGAGAAGAAATGGGGAAATAAGGTGACAGGAGGATAAGCTTTGTGAACACTTCACCCAAAGTAACTGGTAGTCAAAGGACACCATTTAAAGCTGGTCCTTGGCCTGCTGGCCCTCAGAGCTGGTCCTTGCCCCTTTGTTACTCTGAGTAGCATAACAAGAGGGCTGTTCCCACAGTTTGTGCTTCTCAGACCCCTGTGTCTGCTGCTTTTGGCTGGGTCAGCCAGGACAAGGCACAAAGTCTGGACCATGGGAGGAAGGAGAGGAATCTTGGGCAACATCTCTACCAGCAGCTGCCTCGCCTCCAGGGCTAAAGCTCCCACCAAGCAGCAGTTCTTGTAGGTCACAGCTACTGCCAGGTAACCCTGGTCCCCAAACAAGATACCACCTCCTCCCACCCCCTAGAGGAAGTCACAGCTTTCTGGTGTTAGTAATCTCTGGGTTCTTTTAGGGTCTCATCTGGCTCCCAGGCTCCAAGTTCTGTTGCCTGGATAACCAATTCCTGAATTGAAATCAATCTGTTTTAAAGGTTTTCATGTGGTTTCTGCTTTTCTAGATCCTGACTGATATAAAAGCTGACAGCTCAAGTAATAAAACTATTAACATATTGAAAGAATAAATATTAGTGGTAATAAATATTACATTATTGCCCAAAATAAGGTGGTAATAGAGGAAGGAAGAGAAAAACATACTAATTTTTTCATTGCATAAGATAGAGAACTAATAGATATTTTCTAAATAAATAGAGGGCTAAAGGTATCAATTAAGTTGTCATTATAAAGGTGTCACATAGCAAATACAAATGGGCTTAGCACTCCAACTAAAGAATACGTATTTTCAAATTAAATCATAAAGCAAAACCTAACTTTCTATTTATGGAATATAATGAAAACAAATCAGAACGTTGAAAATAAGAGAATGAATAAAGATATACTCATGGAAATTGCACCAAAAGAAAACAGAGTCATGGTTTTCATTTTAGGTAAGTTGGAATTCAGGCCACACACACACACACACAAAAGATTAAGCAAGACCAATAAAATCACCTAAAGGGTGTGCTCCACAGTGACGATAATAGTTATAAATAGCTGAGCACCAAATAACAAAGCAACGGTACTTATAAACTTGATATTATAAGGTATAAAAGGAGAAATAAACAGAATCACGCCAGTTCCATTCCTGTCTCTATAGTCTGTGACAAATAAAGTGGATAAAAATAAAATCAGTAATGTAGAATTCTCATATAATTTGCTACATGATAGCTCTGTTTTAAACACACACACACATACACACACACACACACACACACACACACACACACACTAAGCTCTATTCTCTACACATAAAGCATATTCTTATTTCAAGAATATTCAAGAATGCAGTATTTAGAAAAATTGACCACACTATTAGGCCACCAAAAAAACTTCAATAAGTTCAAAAATGTAGAAATAGCATAGTCAACATTCTTTGATCACTGGGCAATAAAATAATAAAATTAATTTTTAAAATCAGATAAAATTCCATTTTACCTAAAATTTTTTAAAATTTATTTTAAATAAATTTTAATGTTCAAAGAAAATCCCTATTAACTCCTGGATCACAAAATAATATAAAATGAGATCACAGAACTTCTAGAAAATGACAATAACAAAAACAATAAAGTTCCTCCATATTAGAATCTGTGAGAGATAGTGCCAAGACAGTATTCAGAGGAACATTCATTGGTTTAAATACTTACATAAGTAATAAAGAAAAAAAGCAAATGAATCAAGCATCTAGCTCAGAAAAAGAACAAAAATAAATAAATAAATGTAAGAAAGGAGAAAGACTGACAATAAAAACAGCAGAACTCTCTTACTGAGTTAAAAAATGGAAAAAGAGCAAGAAGTAAACTGAATCTTTGGGGAGAAAAAATAAAGAAAAAGAAAAGCACTTTTTCTTTATTTTATTAACTGTCGTTGTTGCCAGAAAAGAAAAGAAAAGCAATAGCTAATCTAATAAAGAAAAAAACTAGACTATGCAAATATATGAAATAAGAAACAGTAAGAGAAGGATAACCACAAACTATATTAAATTAAAATAATCACAAGGAACTACTTTGCCTAACTTCAAAAAGTAAATTTGAAAACTTGGATGAAACACACAATTTTCTTGGAAAATATAATTTAGCAAAATGGACCCTCAGAAGAGAAAGAAAATCAGGACAAACTGACTTTCATACAAGACAGACAGAAAGTTGTCAAAGAGCTCCCTCAAAAATGCTCACCTAGTTTCACAGGGAAATTCTAAGAAACCTTGAAAGGAGAGCTAGCATTCACATCTGCTTAAATTGCCCCAAAGCACAGAAAAGAAGGAAAACACTTGAATTATTTTAAGAAATGGAACATAGATTTCAAAACCTGAGATGTCGTACTGTAGCAAAGAGAACTACAAATCAGTTTCATTTATTATTGCAAAAATCATAAGAAACAAGCAACTCAAAAAATTATATAAAACACCAGATGCGGTGACTCGTACCTTATAGTAGCACTTGGGAGGCTGAGCAGAAGGATCGCTTAAGACCAGGAGTTTGAGGCTGCAGTGAGCCATGATCATGCCATTGCATTCCAGCCTGAGCGACAGAGTAAGATAGCATCTCTGAAAAAAAAAAAGAAATATAAACTATCTGGGGATGATTTTGTGGTCACTGTTTAGCAAATGCAATCTGGCACAAGATTTCAATTCTGGACCAGTTACCTCAGATGAACCTGGGCGTTGGGTCTGGACATGGCTGATGTCCACGTTCCTCTCCCAAATGCTTGACCCAATGCTGGGCCTTTAATGAAACTGCCCAGGAAGCATATTCCCTCAAAAAGTCATTCTTTACCAGGCAGCACAAGGCCCTTACTGCTCCTACTGCCTCTGCTCCTCAGATGGTATCAGAAAGTTCCAGAGAGTTCTGACACTTTCCCTCAAAACTGGAAGACTGCGGACCCTTATTCACGAGACTACTCTTTTGACTACTTGGACAAACTACGTTTCCTGCGATCTCTAATGGGCGATGATGGTGTCCAATGATACCCTCCAGTGCAACATATTTGTGTTTTAATTGTGACTTTTAGCTCCTTTAAACAAATGATTCAGGCGTTGGAGGTTCTGTGACCTATTAAGAGGGAGGACATTTGAGGGGTTACTGAGCATTTGGCATCTCTCACAACACAGCCTAAGTGACTTCTGACAGCTTCGTCGGGTGACCTAGTCTATCAGCACTGGGCCGGGGAGCCGAGTGGTGTCTGGCATTTGTACCACGGGTGAGCTGTGGAATTTGTAAAATCAGCATATTCTTAGGAGCACTGTGTCTAAATCCTGACTGCCAGTTTCTCAGGACACTCGACTATCCAGGACTTCATGGATTTCTCCCCTTCTTGGCTATCACTTGTTGAATACATGCTATGAATACAGGTCTCAGTGCCAAGAATGACTGGTTGCCCCACATCCTTTGCCCTGCCCTGCACCTGAACAGAGTGTGTCCCACAGTCTCTAAAGGGAGCCCAGCAGAACTGAGCCCAGAACTGAGCAGTCGTGACCCTTTGAAGAATCTTCCTCAAGCCACTCTCCTGTTGCAGGCTGGACTTACTCCTGGGCTGGGTCTGATCCAGCTTCAGGGAAGTGCTGGCATCCCTGATGCCTATGCACCTGACCTCTGACCCTTCAACACCCAGTCAGCTTCTCCAGACACTCAGGGCACCTGCTATCTGCCAGGTTTGGCATGGCCAAGTACCAATGTCGAACACTTACCACCAAGGGATTTGTCTGTTGGTTGGTTTGTGAGTCACTCTGTCCTCTCACTAGGGCTGTGGGTTGCACTCAGGCAAAGGTGAATTGTGCTAAAAGCAGGAAGAGATTAGGGGAGAAGGATGTGATTTCATGGGGAATTTTCAGAGGAAAGAAAATCAAATTGTTAGATAGGAACATGATAGGAAGCAAAGAATTGAGAGGTGTTCAGCGTTTGTTATGAAGAGTTGACTCTCACTTCTTCCCAAATGCTGGCTCTCCCAGGATTGGAGGAGAGAAGTCCTGCTTCACCAGGACACAAGAGAACCAGCTGGCAGAGGGATTGCTCAGACCCACATGGTCTTCCCTCAACAGGTTGGCAGATTACAGCCTCTCTGCCACCTTGGGTGGAAGAAGGGGGACATGCAAATGAGAAGAACAGGAGATCATCATAGAATATCGATCTTTACAATCTGGGCCAGTCATAAACTGGTGACATAATCTGATCAGAACACTTAGAGCTGTGGCAGGAGGCAAATTCTATCTTTTATTTAGCTTTATTTTTTGTTTTCTTATTTTGAGACAGGGTCTTGCTCTGTCGCCTAGGCTGGAGTGCAGTGATACAATCATAGCCCACTGCAGTCTCAAATTCCTGGGCCCAAGCCATCCTCCCACCTCAGCTTCCTGAATGGCTGGGACTATAGGTGTGTATCACTACACCCTGCTAATTTTTAAAATTTTTGTAGAGACAGAGTCTTACTCTGTCACCCAGGATGGAGTACAGTGGCTTGATCATACCTCACTGCAGCCTCCAATTCCTGGACCCAAACAATCCTCCTGAGTCATCCTCCCTAGGAGCTGGGACCATAGGTATGTGGCACTACATCTAGCTAATTTATTATTATTATTTTCTGTAGAGACGGGGTCTCACTATGTTGCCCAGGCTGATCTCAAATTTCTGGGCCCAGGTGATCCTCCCACTTCAGTCTCCCAAAGTGTTGGGATTACAGAGTAAACCATCATGCTCAGCCCAAATTGTATTATTATTTTATTTATTTATTTATTTACTTACTTATTTTTATTTTTATTTTTGAGGAGTCTCACTCTACAGGAGAATTGTGTTGTATCTGGTACCACCTTTACAGCAAAATCCAAAGACGCTTTAAGGTTGGTGGGTACATATCATAAGCTCTTCTACCTTCATCAACACATTCAAGACTTTTTTTGAAAAACGTTCGCAGGGGTTTAAGCCCTAAGAACAAATATGACTAAAAATTTCATTCCACAGGAACATCCCAAGTCATATTCACACACATAAGAGACTACCTGGTGGATAAACCTTTCCCCATGAGACTCATTTGTGTCTTGGTGCCTTGGCCTGTGTTGAGAATGATTCTGTATCTTGAACTGCAAGCTGGTGCTGACCTCCACACACGGAGGATGGGGTGGAAGCAGAAGTCCCAAACCACGACCCAGTCAGGATGCAGGAGCACACGGAGAGAAGGAGGCTGGTGTCAGCTGAGGGGCACAGCCTTGGACCACCGACAGCCCCTGGAGGCAGATCTCACGACCCCAGCATTGAATAGAGGCCTCAGTCTGCTGCTGTGAGATCCGAGAAATGACACCGACTGAGGCACTCACACTTCTCGTGGAAGTGGAACGGGAGAAGGCCGTCCATCCCACAGCAAGAGCAGAGAGTTTTCCAAAGCACCTGGAGAAGTGCTGCTCAGTAAGATGCACGATGCTGCGGGGCTCATCACCCCCATTTCTTTTTTCTTCTTTTTTTTTTAGTTGGAGTCTCACTCTGTCACCCAGGCTGGAGTGCAGTGGCATGCTCACGGCCACCGCAGCCTTGACCTGCTGGGCTCAGGTGATCCTTCTGCCTCAGCCTTCCAAGTGGCTGGAACTACAGGCAGGCACTACCACCCCTGGCTAATTTTTTGATTTATTATAGAACGAGGTCTTGCCAAGTTGTCCAGGCTGGTATCAAACCCGTGGGCTCAGGCAATATTCTTGCCTCAGCCTCCCAAAGTGTTGGGATTGCGGGTGTGGGCCTCCGCACCCTGCCTCTCTCCATTTTTCCTCTGCCATGGGAGCTCTAGTTTTATCATAGTGTCTACACGTCTTCTCTGTGACCCAGAGGCAAACCTCAGTATTTTAAGCTAATCCTGATGTTCCGAGCCCCTTGGCAGTGATTTACCTAGGGATGTTCCTGTGCCCATTTCTGGCTTCATGTGATATAAGGAGGAGGACTTCTGGGCATGGGGAGGGAATTCTAAGAAACACTTTCTAGTTTATAGAAAGAGTCATGAGTGAAGGAACAATCATTTTTCTTCCACTGTTGTTGCCGCATCTGGATGTAAGGCTTGGACCATGGCCATTGTCTTGTGAGCACAGGGTGAAATAGGCAGAGTTCACACTGCAAATGGAAGAGTGGAAGGATGGAAAGAATGGGGACCCCTGATGACTCTGCTGAGCCACTGAGGTCACCAATTCTAAAGCATCCTCCTCTCAACCTCCTGTGAGGAAATAAACTCCCTACTTGGTTTAGACCGTGAAGTTGGGGTTTTCTGTTACTTGCATCCAAAAAACCTTAAACTAATACCTAAAGACAGAAAGATGAGAAGGAAGGGAAGGAGGGAGAAAGGGGGGAGGAAGGAGGAGGGAAGGAAGAAAGCAAGGAAAGGAGGGAAGGAGGAGAGATGGAGGGAGGGAGGGAGAAAGGTAGGGCTGATTCCTTAGCAGAAACGTTTGTTGCACTCACAGCACTCCTGACTATTGAAAGCAAAAGTTTCAGTCCAGTAGTGTGGGAAATGGAAATCTGATGTCCGCCTCACTAAACGTGTAAGTCTCTCTTAGAGGCATGTCTTCTACAGACACTGTAGGATAAGCTAATATAAATGAATATAAATAAAATTAGTGTCCTCTCAGAAGATTTTGTTTCTCAGTCAGCCAATAGCTATTCACTGGTCATAGTCAACACACAGCCTGTGAGGCAATATCAAAAAAGAACAAAGATTATTCCCTCTGAAAAAAAAATTGTTTTCATTGTTTTAGCTCCAATTCATATTTAAAAATCAAGGAGCTTCAGGGTTGACAAGGCTCTCATAGCTCATTTAAATGTTATCCTTCTGTACCTCAGAAGATTCTAAAATTCAGGCGGGGAAATATTTTTAAAACTTGTAAGTCCAGGGAAATGGAAGGGCCCTTAAAAGCCCCTTCCATTATCTATGTAGTTCCTTTATTCCATTTAATGCTTCTTTATTTACTCTTTAAATAATAAGATCTGGTCAGGAGCGGTGGCTCACGCATTTTGGGAGGCCAAGTTGAGAGGATTGCCTGAGCCCATGGTTTGAGACCAGCCTGGGCAACTTGGCAAGACCTCATCTCTACAATAAATCAAAAAATTAGCCAGGCGTGGTAGCACATGCCTGTAGTTCCAGCTACTTGGAAGGGTGAGGCAGAATGATCGTCTGAGCCTAGCAGGTTGAGGCTGCGGTGATCTGGAGTGTGTCACTGCACTCCAGCCTTGGCAACAGAATGAGATTCCAACTCAAAAAAAAAAAAAAGATATATTGGGCGGGGTGGTTCATGCAGAGGCACGAGGATTACTTGATGCCAGGAGTTCAAGATCAGCTTGGACAACATAATGAAGCCCTGTCTTTATAAAAAACAAACTTATATAGCATTTCTTGTACACTTACTATATGCCTAAGTATCATTGTAAGTGCTTCATGTGTATTATTTCTTTTTAATTTTTATCACTACCCCATGCTCTGTTGCTGCTGTTGTTATCCTTATTTTTCAGATGAATAATCTGAAGTTACAGAAATTAAGTAATTTACCTAAGGTCTCATTGTTAGCAAGTGGTGGAATCGGAATTCAGACTCAGGCAGACTGAGTTCAGAGCCTGAATTCTAAATACTGTACTGTGAATATTGTGTATTGTGTATAGGTAAAATACTTCATTTTTCATAGCTGAAATACATTTGTAATTTAAAAATTATGGTATTTAGGTAAGAATTGGTGCATCTAGTAGATGTTTGTTGGCTGACTGGGTGACTCTACTAGTCAGCTAGTCTTGTTTGTTTGTTTTTGAGTTGGAGTCTCACTCTGTCACCCAGGCTGGAGTGCAGTGGCACGCTCACGGCCACCACAGCCTTGAACTGCTGGGCTCAGGTGATCCTTCTGCCTCAGCCTTCTAAGTAGCTGTAATTACAGACATGTGCCACCATGTCTGGCTAATTTTTGGGGGATTTTTTGTTTTTTATTTTTTGTTTTTTGAGTTGGGGTCTCACTCTGTCACCCAGACTGGAGTACAGTGGCCGCTCCCGGCCACTGCAGCCTCGACCTGCTGGACTCCGGCGATCCTTCCGCCTCAGCCTTCCAAGTAGCTGGAACTACAGGCGCACGCTACCACGCCCGGCTAATTTTTGATTTATTGTAGAGATGAGGTCTCGCCACGTTGCCCAGGCAGGTCTCGAACCCGCGGGCTCAGGCAATCCACTCACCTCATCCTCTTTGTATTTTGATTGCTTCTCTAGCTACTGGTCTCCTGTATAAAAGAAAGCAGAATAGAAGCAAACATGGGAGGTTGGGCCTTTGAGACTTTGATGAGCATGACTTTATGAATTATGTGCAAAATACATTTGCTATTCTCTGTCAACTAGATGGAAGAAAAGTTGGAGGACTGTGAATCAGTTATAAGAAATACAATATTTTAGCCAGGCTCGGTGGCTCAGCCTGTAATCCCGTGCTTTGGGAGGCTGAGGTGAGTGGAGTGCCTGAGCCCGTGGGTTCGAGACCTGCCTGGGCAATTGGCGAGACCTCATCTCTACAATAAATCAAAAAATTAGCCGGGCGTAGTAGGGCACACCTGTAGTTCCAGTTACTTGGAAGGCTGAGACAGAAGGATCACCGGAGCCCAGCAGGTCAAGGCTGCGGTGGCCAGGAGCGGCCACTGCATTCCAGTCTGGGCAACAGAGTGAGACTCCAACTCAAAAAAAGGAAAAAAGAAAAAAAAAGTAAAACAATATTTCATTGAATAAAAAAGCCTTCTATTATATCTCTAAGACAAAAAAAATCAATTAAACTATGATACATACTTTTCTTATCACTTAGAATTTGAATTTTACCAGCCTGGGCAACATAGTGAGACCTCATGTCTACCAAAAAAACAAACAAACAAAGAATTAACAGAGCATGGTGGTGCATGCCTATAGTCCCAGCTACTAAGGAGGCTGAGGTGGAACGATCATCTGAGCTGAGGAAGTTGAGGATAGGGTGAGCCTTGATGGTGCCACTGCACTTCAGACCGGGCAACAGAGTGAGACCCTGACTAAAAAAAAAATTTTTTTTTGACTTTGAATCTTATTAAAGAGGATGTTTTTGTGTTATTTAGACATGAATATAACAGCAGTATTAATATCTATGACCAAATTTGTGCATGCACAGGCAATGAAAAGCTAGTTGTGACTTAGCCTGGCTGATAGTATTAGTAAGTTGATATTGATTATAAAATGAATCTCAATTTCAAAGATTTTGAAACGTGGGGAAGCCTGTAATCCCAGCACATTGCAAGGCGGAGGCAAGAGGATTGTCTGAGCCTAGGGGTTCGAAACCAGCCTGAGCAACTTGGTGAGACCTCATCTCTACAACAATAAAATAGAAATGTGCGGGAAGACTATTTTAACTCCATGAAATATACAAGAAATCCATGAAATACTGTAGTAGGTCAGAAACCATCATGAGGAACTTTTACCGATTTTTTTTCGGTGGCTATTATTTGAAAATAATTTTTAGAAAGTCTTTTTTTTTTTTTGATTTGAAGGCTCTTGTCACCCAGGCTAGAGAGCAGTGGCACACTCATGGCTACCACAGCCTCAACCTACTGGGCTCAGGCTATACTTCTGCCTCAGCTTTCTAGTAGCTGGAACTACAGGTATGCACCACCACACCCAGCTAATTTTTTGGTTTATTGTAGAGACACTGTCTCATCAAGTTGCCTAGGCTAGCCTTGAACTCCTGGTTTCAGGCAGTTCTCTCACCTTGAGCTCCCAAAATGCTGAGGTTACAGGTGTGAGCCACCGTACCCAGCAAAAATTTCTTTATGTAGACTGTGATTCTCTATGAGAGTAGTTGGGAATGACAGTTTCTCTTGAAAAAATGTTAGTAAGGAAATGTAGATATCTTAATGAATTCTTTTTTTCTTTCAGGTGAACAGTGTGAAAGAGCTAGACGCCTTCAAGCTAAAATGATGACTAATTTGGTTATGGCCAAAGACCGTTTACAACTTCTAGGTATCAATTAATGTATTGTATACTTTGATATGAGATGCATTGGAAACATCTTCAGTGAAACTTTAATTGTAGAGAGAAATAGGCCAATGATTGAAAATGGGGTCTAGGCTTTTTTTTTAACTTATGGAAAATGTCTAACATATACAAAAACTCAAGAATATAATGAAATAGTTATTCATTGCTCAGCTCTGATAATTATCAACTCATGGTCAGTCTTTATCTATCTGTACCAAGGGCTGGCAAACTGCAGCTCATAGGGCAAACCCAGCTCTTGATTATGAATAAAGTTTTATTGGCACACAGCCATTGCCATTTCTGTACATATTGTGTATATGGCTCTCATGCTATAATGGCAGAGTTGAACAGTTGATACAGAGACCATGCAACCCTCAAAACGTAAAACATTTAGCCGGGTTCGGTGGCTCAGCCTGTAATCCCGTGCTTTGGGAGCCTGAGGTGAGTGAATTGCCTGAGCCCATGGGTTCGAGACCCTCCTGGGCAACTTGGCTAGACCTCATCTCCACAATAAATCAAAAAAATTAGCCGGGCGTTGTAGCACGTGCCTGTAGTTCCAGCTACTTGGAAGGCTGAGGCGGAAGGATCGCCGGAGTCCAGCAGGTCGAAGCTGCAGTGGCTGGAAGCAGCCACTGCACTCCAGTCTGGGCAACAGAGTGAGACTCCAACTCAAAAAACAAAAAACAAAAACAAAAATTAGCCGGGTGTGGTAGCACGCGCCTATAGTTCCAGCTACTTGGAAGGCTGAGGCGGAAGGATCGCCGGAGCCCAGCAGGTCGAGGCTGTGGTGGCCGGGAGCATGCCACTGCACTCCAGTCTGGGTGACAGTGAGACTCCAACTCAAAAAAAAAAAAATGTATAACATTTACTATCTTGTCCTTTACAGAAGAAATCTGCCAAACCCACTTTATATCCCTACTCAGTCTCTACTCATATTATTTTGAAACAAATTCTTGAAGTCTTTTTATATCATTCATGAACATTTGTATTGTATCTATAAATGATGGAACTTTTTTTTTTTTAATGGTTACAAGGTCTTGCTATGTTACCCAGGCTGATCTTGAACTCCTGGGCTCAAGTGATCCATCCACGTCAGCCTCCCAATGTACTGGGATTACAGGCATGAGCCCACTCTGTCCAGCCAAGGACTCTTTAAAAATAAAATCACCAACATACCATTATCACACCTAAAAAATAACTAAAAGTTTCTTTTAACACTAACCCCCCAAAATGGTCACTGTTCGAATTTCTAATTTTCTCATAATTTAATCACTTTTACTATTTTATTTATTTATTTTGAATCTGGGTCTCACTGTGTCACTTAGGCTGGAGTACAGTAACATGATCATGGCTTATCACAGCCTCGACCTCCTTGCCTCAGGTGAACCTCTAGCCTCAGCCTCTCAAGAAGCTGGGACTACATGCACTATCCACCCCACTAACTTTTTAATTTTTTTGTAGATACAAGGTCTCGCTATGTTGACTAGGCTGGTCTCGAACCCCTGGACTCAGGCAGTCCTCTTGCTGTGTAGTCCCAGAGTGCTGCGATTACAGGTGTGAGCCACCACACCTGGCTTGATTTTTATTTTTTAGTGATAAGACTGCTTTATAGGTGGTTTTGTATGTATTCATCAATAGCTTTTCCATCTTCTTGGGAGGTTAACTATGATTGATGCCTAGTGACATTTTAATTTTGTCATTCTTGGCCAGATATGGTGGCTCAAGCCTGTAATCCCAGCACTTTGGGAGACTGAGACTATTGGATTGCCTGAGCCCAGGGGTTCGGGACCAGCCTTGGCAACTTGTTGAGACCTCATCTCTACAATAAATCAAGAAAAATTAGCTGGGTGTGGTGACACTTTTATGTAGTTCCAGCTGTTTGGAAGGCTGCTGTGGAAGGATCACCTGAACCCAGCAGGTCAAGGCTGCGGTGGCTGTGAGTGTGCCGCTACACTCCAGCCTGGGTGACAGAGTGAGACTCCCACTGAAAAAAAAATTTTGTTATTCTTTTAGCATTCATCAACTGTAATAGGAACTTCTGCTCATCTTTTATTTGATGATATAGGTTTTAAAAATGTATCTTAACGTGAATTTACCACTCAAGCAAAGTAGAACAGACACCCACTACTCATGAGTGATTCTGTCATATGTCAGTGTGGTGGAAGAAGTGGATGTTTGTTAAGCAGGCAGACCTTATTTATTTGTAGCTCTGTGACTTGGGGAAAGTTATTTTGCATATCTTGCTTTTCGTTTTATTTAATTTTTTTTTTGAGTCAGGGTCTCATTTTGTTGCAGAGGCTGGAGTGCAGTGGCACAATCCCGGCTCACTGCATCCTTGATCTCCTGGGCTCAGGCGATCCTTCTACCTCAGCCTCCCAAGTAGCTGGGACTATAGGCATATGTCCCCATGCTTGGCTAATTTTTTGATTTGTTGTAGAGACGAGGTCTCACTTTGTTTCTTGAACTCCTGGGCTCAAATTAATTATCCCTCCTCTACCTCCCTAAGTGCTGGGATTACAGGCATGAGCTACCATACCTGGCCTGTATCTCACCCTTTAAATCTAATTTCTAATGTGAAGCTAATAATAATATTTCATTTGTTACCATAGAATTATTGAAGGAAACTAACCCATAGTAAATGCTTTTAAAATGTTGGTTTTTATTCATATCTTTACCTGTCTGTAATTACCTCCCCTGCTCAGGTAGAACACTGTACACACACACACAGAGTATTCATTCATTCGTTTACTCTTTTTTTTTTTGAGTTAGAGTCTGCTGGCAACTGCAGCCTCAGCCTGCTGGGCTCTGGCGATCCTTCCGCTTCAGCCTTCCAAGTAGCTGGAACTACAGGCGCGTGCTATCACACCTGGCTAATTTTTGATTTATTGTCTAGATGAGGTCTCTCCAAGTTGTCCAGGTGGGTCTAGAACCCGCGGGCTCAGGCAATCCACTCGCCTCAACCTCCCAAAGCTCTGGGATTACAGGCTGAGCTACCGAGCCTGGCTTCTTTTTTTTTTTTTTTTTTTTTTTTAGTGGCACACCTCTCAGCCATTTCAGCCTTAACTTGCTGGGCTCCGGTGATCCTTCCGCCTCAGCCTTCCAAGTAGCCAGAACTATAGGCGTACGCTACCATGCCCAGCTAAGTTTTGATTTATTGTAGAGACAGGGTCTCGCCAAGTTGCCTGGGCTGGTCTCAAACCTTCAGTCTCAGGCAATCCATTCCTTTACTCTCATATGTTCTTTGTGTTGTAGGTTCTTTGCCCCATGTAGTTATACAAGCAATTCCTGCTGGTAACAAGGCAGTGTTCTCTTGGCTTCTGTGGCTGACAGGGTTTCCCTTTTTCCTTCCTAAATGAAGGTTGTTACTGTGCCACATATAATTAAATATTGTATCGAAGTTTGTTGCAGTAAAATAATTGTCCTAATTGGTACTTTCTGTGTCTTTTAGCTATAAAGCCTTTCAGTGTGTATATAAAGTATCATATATATGATACAGAATAAATTTGATTATTTTGTAACATTTTAAATTGCATAATTAAAAAGTTGGCTTTTATCTTTTATTTGAAGTTATATAGAACATTGGAAGTATCTCATCAATTATAATAGTCTTTGAGTGTGACTTTGCAATTGCTTATTTGTGTTATTAGAGAAGAGGGCAAAAAGCAAATGTGTATAATACAACATGAAGCTAGGCATTAACATAATTAATATTTTGGATCTCTTGAAGTTGATGTCTCCTTTCATCCTCAAAAATGCTATGTTTCTGTTTATGAAAGATGTTACTTTAAAGTTAAGCAGGGAGGGGTGGATAGGAAAGGAGGCATCAACACATTTCATTCCTGTCATCCAAGAGCTCAGAACGTCTGGGAGTGCGTGTACCAAAGACAGAAGATTTGTGTACAGATGTGTAGTAAAGCATATATGTGTGTTTTCTGCTGGTTGAACATTGGAGCCTCTCAGAGGCATGGTGCCAGATAGATACCTAACTAGGATGGAGAGCAATCCTGGGACTTCCTCGTATAGACTGGCTCAAGAGGATACAACCTCTGGTAAAGATGGAAAGAGTTCATATATCTTGTTTATCTTTGGTTTAGTGATAGTGAACCTTAGAACAAAGCTTAACTGTAAAACCTGCTGAGATAAAAAGATAATTTTTATGTCGGCATCTTGGTATACCTGGCCATTACACTTTTTTTTTTAAACCTAGCTTTATTCAACACTCATTTATTAAGATCCTACTCTGTACCAAGTATAGTGCCAAGGAATATAAACTGAATTTATTAACTTAGAAGATAATTATTTGGTGACTACTATGTGTTAGACACTGTTTTAGGCACTTGAGATAGACCAAGGGACCCTTTTCCAGCGGGGAAAAGACAGATAGTAGACAATAAACATAAAAAATTAATTATACAATGTATTAGAAGGTGATGAATACGTGAAAACAAGAAAAAGTAAAACACAGTAAGAAGGCTTAGGAGTGGACAGAAGGTGGTTTGGGGTTTTAGTTTTATTTTTTTATTCTTATTTTTTTTATTTTTTATTTTTGAGTTGGAGTCTCGCTCTGTCGCCCAGACTGGAGTGCAGTGGCCGCTCCCGGCCACCGCAGCCTCGACCTGCTGGGCTCCGGCGATCCTTCCGCCTCAGCCTTCCAAGTAGCTGGAACTACAGGCGCGCGCTACCATGCCCGGCTAATTTTTTTTATTTATTGTAGAGATGAGGTCTCACTTGCCCAGGCGGGTCTCGAACCCGCGGGCTCAGGCAATCCACTCACCTCAGCCTCCCAAAGACACGGGATTACAGGCTGAGCCACCGAGCCCGGCAGATCCTTTTTTTTTTTTAATCATTCTTTACATTAACTGACTTTTTTTTTTGAACATTAACTGATCACTTCTACTCCTACTCACATTAGAGGGTCTTTTACTGTACTGGAAGTCAGAACATTTTTCTGGCTGGATTTTGTGCTAATCTGTTTAAAAATGGTGTACCAAGTGAACATTCATAGACCTTCATGTCTTTTTTTCAAGACAAGGGAAAAAATATATTCTATAACAAAAAGTTCCCAATGGATAAGCTATCACTTGTCTTTTATCTTTTCTCATCTCAAATAACATTAGTCACTGTCAGAACCTAAAGAACTTTTTTTTTTTTTTGAGCTTGTGTCTCACCTTGTCGCCCAGACTGGAGTGCAGTAGCACGCTCCTGGTCATCGCAGCCTCGAACTGCTGGGCTCCGGCGATCCTTCTGCTTCAGCCTTCCAAGTAGCTGGAACTACAAGGCGCATGCTACCACGCCCGGCTAATTTTTTTTTTTTTTTTTTTTTTTTATTGTAGAGATGAGGTCTCGCCAAGTTGCCCAGGTGGGTCTCAAACCCGTGGGCTCAGGCAATTTACTCACCTTAGCCTCCCAAAGTGCGGGATTACAGGCTGAGCCACCGAGCCTGGCCAGAACTTTTCTTTAAGTATGACAAAAGATAGCTCTTGAATGAGTGGAATATCCTTCAACTTCTTACTACTCACTATGAATTTCTGGAGACTACTTCCACATACCAAAAAAAGGTATGAAATGAACTATTTTTAGATCTTGGATCTCATTTCTTTAACCCCTACAGTTGTGAAGATAAAACATTTTAATTTAGCAAGACCCTGTTTTATAAATTCATAGCAATTAAATTCAAGCAAATAAAGATATCTCAAAACTTAATATTATGAGAAAGCAAACAACCTGCATTAGTCAGAGTTCTCCAGAGACACAGAATCAATCCTCGGCTGATAATATGAACACATGGTATTTGAAAACAACTTCTTTTTTTGCACTGGTATTCCAGATAATTTAATATAATAGATATGTTTTCCCATTCTACAGAGGAAGTGAATCTCAGAGATACTGAATACTAGGCTTAAGACCATCTACCAGAGCTTGAATTTGAACTTGGGACTTTGAGTCTCATGTTCTCTTCTACCATGTTCCTTAAAACATATCAAAAATCCAGTGAGAGCAATTTGCTCTTTCATAAGTCCCTTGGAGTAACCATAGGATTAGAAATAATTTAAATTTAAAAATAACAACTAAGGCAGGTACAGTGGTACATGCCTGTAATCCCAGCTATTTGGGAGGATGAGGCGGAAGTATTGCTTGAGCCCAGGAGTTCTCAGTTCCAGCCTGGGCAAGAACTCCATCTCAAAAAAAAAAAAAGAAAAGAAAAATGACTATTAAAAAATGATGAGTAGTAGGGAACCTACGTTGTCTTTTTTTTTTTTTAATTTTAGAGATGAGGGGTACAAGTCTGGATTAGGTACATAAGTAGTCTACATACAGGTGACGTTTGGGCCTCCAACTTGTCCTCATTTCCTCTAGTTTAGCATCAGGTACCCTTGGTGATGTCACATTGCCCTCTCCCCCAGCAGCGTCCACTACTGCTGATTCCTCTCTTGTAGTATTGTGGTAAATGTTCAAGATCTAGTTATGAATGAGAACATGTGGCATTCAGTTATTTGTTTCTGTGAAAGCCCATCACTGAGTATGATGGACTCTAAATCTATCCAATTTGCTGCAGAGTCTGTAATTTTGTCCTTCTTTATGGCTGTGTAATACTCTCTTGTGTATATGTACCACATTTTCTTTATCCAGTCCACTTTCAATGAGCAGCAGGGTTGGTTCCATGTTTTTGCTATTGTAAATAGTGCTACAATAAACATGCTTGTGCAAGTATCTTTTTTGTAGAATGATTTGAGTTCTGGGTATATTCCTAGGAAAGAGATTGCTGGGTTGTATGGAAGGTCAATTTCTTGTTCTTTTAGAAATCACCACACTTTTTTTCATAGAGCTTGAAATAGTTTGCACTTCCACCAACAGTGTAGAAGCATTCCCTTTTCTCTGCACCCTCGCCAGCATCTGTTGTTTTTTTATTTGTTAATGATGGCCATCCTTACTGGAGTTACATGAAAAAATGCTCAGCCTCCTAATCATCAGAGAAAACCACATTGAGATACCACCTAAGTTGTCTTTTTTAAAGTTTGATCATTTAATTTGTTTAGTCATTTGTTTTAGAAATGGTGACTCACTCTGGTGATTTTATGTCTGTGAATGCTTAAATTAGAAATGAAAAATTTAGTAGTTAACTTGTAAATTGAGTTTCATAAACCAAATATGCTTTTTAAAGTAATTTTTTTAAAGAGTTGATTATATTGAAGTACTGATAAGTACCTCAAGAGTCAGCTTGCATGCTAGTGTTACATACTGCTGTGATAGCAAATATTAATGCATACAAACAAATGTATTTTTCCAGCTTTATTCGGCTATAATTGAAAAATAAAAATTAAATAAAAATTGTTTATATTTAAGGTATACAATGTGATTTTTGATATATGTGTACATTGTGAAATTATTACCACAATCAAGCTAATAACATAATCACCACCTCACCTTGTTACCTTTTTTCTTGTAGTGGTAGGAATGTGTAAGATTTACTGTCTTAGCAAATTTTAAGTATTGTTATTAATTAGCTATAGCTATATACTATGTATCAGGTCTCCAATTATTCATCTTATACCTGGAAATTTGTACCCTTTGATGAATATCTCCCCATTTCTCCCATCTCCTGAGCCCTGTTAACCACTCTTCTATTCTCTATTTCTATAAGTTTGACTTTTTTAGATTCTACATATAAGTGATTATATATTTTCTTTCTGTGTCCAGCTTGACCTAGCATAATGTCCTCCAGGTTTATCATTCAAACAAATAATATTTTTATTGTACATTCTGTGTATTCATTATAAATGTAATACTGTGTGCTCCTAAAGCTGAGTTAAGTATGGACATGCAAAATCATCTCTGCATATTTTTAAATTTTGTTATTTTATATAATATTCATGAAGAAGAGGGAATGGTGTTATTTTTCAAAGCTAACCAAATTTCCCCCTGATTTTGCAAATACTCTTTCTTGAATGTAAGCTTGTTTTTTAAATTATAGACCTCATTTTATTTAGAGCAGTCTAAGGTTTGCAAAAAAATGAATGGAAAATAAGGAGTTCTCATATACCCTCTCACCACACCTCCCAGTTTCCTCCATTATTAACATCTTGCATTAGTGTGGTACATTTGTTGCAACTGATGAGCTAATAACTTAATAGTATATACTTGTTTCCTCTTTTCGTGCCTTGAAAGCTCATTTCTTTTTATTGCTGAATAATATTCCCTTTTATAGTTATACTATAGTTTGTTTATCCATTTACTTACTGAAGGACATCTTGATTCCTTCCAAGTTTGGCAATTGTGAATAAAGCTAGTATAAACATTCATGTGTAGGTTTTTGTGTGAACATAAGTTTTCAACTCGTTTGGGTAAATACCAAATCACATGATTGCTCAATTATATGGTAGGAGTATATTTAGTTTTATAAGAAACTGCAAACTATCTTCCAAAGTGGCCGTATCATTTTACATTCCCACCAGCAATAAATGAGAGTTGCTGTTGTTTCATATCTTACAGCATTTGAATTTTGGCCATTCAAATAGGTAGGTAATGATTTCTTGTTGCCTTAATTTGCATTTCCCTGATGATATATGATGTGGAATCTCTATTCATATGCTTATTTGCCATATGTATGCCTTCTTGGGTGAGGTTATCTGTTCAGATCGTTTGCCTATGTTTCAATCAGATTCTTCATTTTCTTACTATTGAGTTTTAAGAGTTCTTTGCATATTGTGGATAACAGTTCTTTATTACATAAGGGTCTTTTGCAGGATTTTCTTCCAGTCTGTGGCTTTTCTTTTCATTTTCTTGACAGTGTTTTTCACAGGGCAAAAGTTTTTTATGAAGTCTAGTTTACTGATTTTTTTTTATTCATGAATCTTACCTCTGGTGCTGCAGCTAAAAAGTAATCACCATACTCAAGGCCATCTAGATTTCCTGTGCTGTCTTCTAGGAGTTCTGTAGTTTTGCATTTTACATTTATATCTGTGATCCATTTTGAGGTAATTTTTGTGAAAGGTGTAAAGTCTGTGTCTGGATTTATTTGTTTTGCATGTGGAGATGGAACAGTGTACTGTCATGGTGAGAAATCTGCTTGGGGTCTTCAATTTCTACAACAGATTATCAGCTTTATGTGTTAGTTATCTTATTTCCAAATATATGCATTTTTTTCTCAACCAAGAACACTAGTCTAGTTGTTTCAGCACCATCTGTTGAAAAGGCTGATCTTTCTTCATTACATTGCCTTTCCACCTAAGTCAGAGAGATCAGTGGACAATATCTGTGTGGATTTCTAGGGTCTCTTTTCTCTTCCCTGACTTTCTTCATTCTTTTGCCGGTATCACATTGTCGTTTATTACCGTAGCTTCATAGTTAATCTTCAAGTCAGGTAGTATCAGTCTTCCAACTTTTTTATTCTCCTTTAATATTGTGTTAGCTATTCTGGGTCTTTTGCCTCCTCATATAAACCTTAGAATCAGTTTGTCAGTAACCACAAAATAAGCTGCTAGGATTTTTATTGGGATTGTGTTGAATATGTAGTTCAAATTGGGAGGAACTGGCATCTTGATGATATTGAGTCTTCCTATCTCATGAAATGTCTCTCCGTTTATTTAGTTCTTTGATTTATTTCATTTCAGTTCTGTATGTTTCCTCATACATGTCTTATACATATTTTGTTGGATTTATATGAGTCCTGGCAATTAAGTTCACAAACTTGCCATTGTGCCCTTACGTTGGCAGCACTGTACAAACAACTCAGTAAGGTTTCATAACCTTGGTATATCAGTGTCTCACAGCTGTGTTCGTATTGATGTGTGCTGCTGTGTGGCGTTCATTATTGTTGTTGCATGTTTTTGTGCGCTGCTATGAGAATGTCAGAGATTGAATTAGAGCAACAAACAAACATTAAATTTCTTGTTAAACTTGGCAAGAAAGGAAGTGAAATCAGGGACATGTTAGTCCAAGTTTATGGAGATAATGCCATGAAGAAAACAGCAGTGGACAAATGGATGAAACATTTTTCTGAGGGGAAAGCGTCACTGATGAAGAGAGATCAGGATGGCCAGTAATGAGCAGAACTGATGAAAACATTGCAATAATTCATCGAATTGTGCAAAATCAAAATCATCGGCTGACTGTGAGAAACATAGGAGACCTAATAAACATTGACAGAGAAACATGAAAATTTTGGCATGAGAAAGGTGTGTGCAAAAATGGTCCTGAAAAAGCTCTTGGATCAAGCTAATGCACCACCAGTTCACCCAGCACTGTCTGTGAGGGAGTTTTTAGCCAGCAAACAAATAACTATTGGAACACCCTCCCTACTCACCTGATCTGACCTCCAGTGACTTTTTTCTTTACCTGAAGATAAAGGAAATACTGAAAGGAAGATGTTTTAATGACATTCAGGACATCAAGGTTAATATGACAATAGCTCTGATTATGGCTGTTCCAGAAAAAGAGTTCCAGAATTGCTTTGATGGGTGGACTAGGCTGGTACTGATACGTAGCTTCCCAGGGGAGTACTTCAAAGGTGACAGTAGTGATATTCAGCAATGAAGTATGTAGCACTTTTTAGAATGAGTTCGCAAACTTAATTGTGAGACCTTGTATCTAAGTATTTTGGGGCTTTGGAGTGCTATTATAAATGGTACTATTTTTTATTTCAAATTTCAGTTCATGGTGATATGTAAGAAAGCAAGTGACTTTTATATATTAACTTTGTATCCTGCAGCTTCACTGTGGTCACTTATTAGTTCCAGGAGTTTTTTGGTGAATTCTTTGGGATTTTCTATTAAGACAATCATGTCATCTGCAAACAGAGACAATTTTATTTCTTCCTTACCAATCTATATACCTTTTCTTGCTTATTGCATTAACTAGGACTCCAGTTCAATAATAGTGGTAAGAGTAGATGTCTTTACCTTGTTCCCGATCTTAGCGGGAAAGCATCTAGTTTCTTACCATTTGCGTTCTATTTTCTAGAATAAGTCGTAGAGAATTGGCATAATTTCTTCTGTAAGTGTGTGGTAGAATTCACAAGTTCACCCAGCTGGATCTTTTGCTTTCTGTTTTGAAAGGTCATTAATTATTGATTTAAAACAATTTTATAGATACAAGTATATTCAGATTATCTGTTTCTCCTTAAGTGAGTTTTGGTAGATTGTGTGTTTCAAGGACGTGTTTTGTTTCACCTAACTTATCAAGTTTGTGGGCATAGAGTTGTTCAGTTATTCTTCTATTATCCTTCTAATGTCATGGGATCAGTAGTGATGGCCCTTCTTTCATTTCTGCTATTAGTGGTTTGTGTCTTCTCTCTTTTCTTCTTGGATTCCTTAGTTTCTTAGTGTCTTGGGTTATAACATGACAAGTTTTGTCAGTTTAATTTTTTTAAGGAACCAGTTTGGGGTTCTTGTGATTTTTTTCCCCTCTATTGACTTCCTGTTTTTAATTTCATTGGTTTCTGCTCTGATTTTTATTGTTTCTTTTCTTCTGTTTACTTTGGACCTGATTTGCTGTTGTTTTTCTACGTGTATCTTTTTTTTTTTTTTTCTGAGTTGGCGTCTCACACTGTTGCCCAGACTGGAATGCAGTAGCCACTCCTGGCCACTGCAGCCTCAACCTGCTGGGCTCTGGCGATCCTTCCGCCTCAGCCTTCCAAGTGGAACTACAGGCGCACGCTACGACACCCAGCTAATTTTTTTTTGATTTATTGTAGAGATGAGGTCTTGCCAAGTTGCCCAGGTGGGTCTCGAACCCATGGACTTAGGCAGTCCACTCACCTCAGCCTCCCAAAGCACAGGATTACTGGCTGAGCCACCGAACCCAGCTTCTAGGTGTATCTTTTAAGAATTCATCATATTGGGTGAATAAATCCAAACTAAATGCTTTCTGAGAGGCATAATAAAATAAGACAGCAGTTTACAAGTGCCACATAATTCTCTATTTTTTACAGAAATATTATAGATAAAGCAGTATTCAGTATTTCATGGTAGTAAAGTTACTTATGTTTGTATTTTTAAATCTAACATATATAAAGATCACTTTGTGTGCATTTTAAGTTTTTTATTACAGATGTTTTAGCACAAATTTAAGTATTTTAACAGAAGTCCAATATATAGGATAAATTTATAGATTAAATATTGTATCTTTATTCTAAAACAAATTTAAAGCAGCTTTTACAAATAGCACATATAATGAAAATAATCCAATGAAAAGTCAAAATAGTTGTTATATAGTTATGCTAATTCTCAAATTTGGCTTTGAATTTTCTGGCAACCAAGATTTAAAAAGAGATGATTAAGTTGAAGACTTAAATCAGAAATATTTTTTTCTGTTTTTATTCTAAGCAAAGCATTTCTTAGCATCACATCCAAAAGACTTTTTTTTTTTTTTTTTTTTTTTTTTTTTTTGAGTTGGAGTCTCACTCCGTCGCCCAGGCTGGAGGGCAGTGGGACGCTCCCGGCCACCGCAGCCTAGACCTGCTGGGCTCCAGCGATCCTTCCACCTCAGCCTTCTGAGTAGCTGGAATTACGGCTTGTATTCCCACGCCTGGCTGATTTTTTTTTTTTATTTAGTGTAGAGATGAGGACTCGCCAAATTGCCCGGGCGGGTCTCAAACCAACAGGCTCAGGCAATACACTCACCTCGGCCTCCCAAAGTGCTGGGATTATGGGCTGAGCCCCCAAGCCCGGCCTAAAAGACATTTTTAATGCGGGCATTATGTAGAATAAATTAAGTGATGTAATGATGTAGTGTTCAATATCAGTTACACTCATGGATTTCATATGACTGTTTTGCATGGCAACTTTAATGAAAGCCAAGGATGTAATGTTAAAATGCAGTTCGAGACCCGCCTGGGCAAGCGAGACCTCATCTCTACAATAAATCAAAAAATATTAGCCGGGCGTGGTAGCGCACGCCTGTAGTTCCAGCTACTTGGAAGGCTGAGGCGGAAGGATCGCCGGAGCCCAGCAGGTCGAGGCTGCGGTGGCTAGGAGCAGCCATGCACTCCAGTCTGGGCGACAGAGTGAGACTCCAACTCAAAAAAAAAAAAAAATGCAGTTCAATGAGAGCAGGTCTTTGAGTTATCAAGGTAGTAAGTTCTAAGTTTGTAGGCTTCCATTGGTGCTTTCTAAACTAAGAATAGAATTTTTAGTATCTAGAGTAGAAAGACTGCATATTCTTTAAATATCTATATTTTTTCAACTGGGTTTTTGGTAGGCATTAGATAACAGAGAAGTTGAGGTTACACATTCTGGTTTGGAACTGGAATGCTAGAAAGTCAATGTATTTAGTTGAGAAAGAAATGCATATATTTGGGAATGATGTAACCAGCTAGTAAAGTTAATAGTCCATTGTAGAAATTGAAGATCCTAACCCAGTTTCTCACATTGACTGTATACTGTCCCATCTCTGCACAGAAAGTAGAAACATAAAGACAAATTTTATTCAGGATTCTCAAGTCACTCTGGCATATAGGCAAATGCTCCAAAGTAAATATTTCCAACCACTTACATCATAGAACACCTTTAAATATAACTTCATGGATCATCTAGTTTTTGTAAAACATAATTTTTCATGTTGGCAAACCTGTGCATACAGTGGCAGACCCACCAGGATGAAATGCAGCAAAATACATAACATACCCAAATAACTGAAAATAAATCAACCTGCTATTGTGTTTTGTTATACAAAGCAATTGAGTTTTAGAGAATTCCAGTCATCTTATAGGTTACTATGTACAATAATGAAATAGCAGTCTTCACTTATATTCTTCTGACATTTACCAATTGCAGACGATTATTTTACATTACTGCTGCTACCCACCTAGACATCCAAATACAGCCCTGACAGATGGTAGGAATTAAACATGTGAAGTAGAAGGGAAAAACAATGAGATATCATTTACGTACTATACAATTCACCTATTTAAAGTATATAATTCATTGCTTTTTTGTATTTTTACAGAGTTATTGCAACCACAACCATGGGTAGGGTATAAACAGTCTTCAATTTAGGTGTGAGGTATATTTTTTAAAATCTAGTTATAAGTTTATTATAGCTTAGGATATAGTTTTTTATAGATATGAAGTGGTAGATAGGTTTCTGTCCCACAAACTCTACCTAATTCATAACCTGGAATATTCCTAATGTTGCAATGTAACAGGAGGAGGGTTTATCATCCTCCCTTCTGCCTCCTGTAAGAAGTGAGGGAGAGGAATATTGGGATTCTTTTTTTTTTTTTTTTTATTTTATTTTATTTTTAGTTGGAGTATAAAAGTGTCGCCCAGACTGGAGTGCAGCAGCCGCTCCCGGCCACCGCAGCCTCGACCCGCTGGGCTCCGGCGATCCTTCCGCCTCGGCCTTCCGAGTAGCTGGAA
>CAUYQG010072119.1:0-12100 GCA_963574415.1 Tarsius wallacei | reverse complement strand
AAGAAAGAAGCTATGGTTGTAACCCATTAGATTGATTTCATTACCAACCAAAGAGAATCACAAACATTTTTTAAAAACTTTCTGCAGTAGATGTTTTAACTTGCTTCTGAACATTAACAGTATCACCTTGTGAAGGTACTTTATTTTTTTGTCAGCTTCTGGACAATGCAGCCTAGAACTGATGGGATCTGACCATCCTTCTGCCTCAGACTTACAAGTAGCTGGAACTACAGGGGCACGCTACCACACCCAGCTAGTTTTTTTTTTTTTTTTTTTGAGTTGGAGTCTCACTCTGTCGCCCAGACTGGAGTGCAGTCACCGCTCCCAGCCACCGCAGCCTCGACCTGCTGGGCTCCGGCGGTCCTTCCGCCTCAGCCTTCCAAGTAGCTGGAATTACAGGTGCGCGCTACCACGCCTGGGTAATTTTTTTGAATTATTGTAGAGATGAGGTCTCATCAAGTTACCCAGGCGGGTCTCAAACCCGCGGGCTCAGGCAATCCACTCACCTCAGTCTCCCAAGGCATGGGATTACAGGCTGAGCCACCGAGCCCGGCTAGTCCTTTCTTTTCCCAGGTTTAAAATCCCAGTGATTGCAAAGATAGCAGTATCATTTTGATAAGACATAGGATTTTATCTCACTACTTAGAAGAAACTAAACTTCTCATGGGTAAAGAGACATAGCTCTTTAGAACTAACAAGAATGTGCATACAATGAGATGATTTCCTTAAATGGACACTGATAGCATCAGGTAGGCACAAATCTAAAAGTGAGAGACTTCACCAGCAACAGCACACACAATATTAAAAATCAAGAAACACGAGAACACACTTATGCTATTGTTTTTGTTGTTGTTATTATTATTATTATTATTACTATTATTATTTTGATTCAGAGTGTCTGTCACCCAGAATGAATTAAGTGGCACAACCAGGATACACCACAACCTCAACCTTCTGGGCTCAGTTGATTCTTCTGCCTCAGTCTCCCAACTCAGCTGAGACTACAGGTGCTTGCCACCACACCTGGTTAATTTTTTTGATTTTTTTTTTTTTTTTTTTTTGGTAGAGACAAGGTCTTGCCCTGTTGTCCAGTCTGGTCTTGAACTCCTGGGCTGAAGTAATCCTCCTGTCTCAGGCTCCCAAAGTGGTGGGGTTACAGGTGTAACCAGCCACACTTATGTTAACATAATGAATTTATTGAACTATCCCTGCTATGTCATATTTAATAAAAATAAAATTATTGTTTTCTTTTTCATAACCTAATGTAGAACACAATAGTCACTATAGAGGCAGGACATCTAGAAGTACGGCGTTCCCAACTACAGAAAGGGACAGCACCTCCATTTGTACTAAACAACCCATGTCACCAACATGCATGCACCAAGTTCTAAGGGTGGCCTCTTTGCTACTAAGTGCCAAACTTAGCTCAGGTATTCAACACCAATGATGATGCACTTCTGTGACTAGCAGAGACCTTTACCTACACCCCTCCAGTACCTACTACCCCCTTTCTCTACCATCCTAGAAGCTGAATGGGGAACACATCCACTCAGCCACAGGCTTATTTGTCAGCATCCCTTGCTTTGCATTCATCCACGACCAGGTCACAGACAATGAGACAGATGCAGAAATGAGACCTGCAGCTTCTGGGTCATAAACTTAAGAGGGAGCTGCATTCCCTCTTCCCTGCCTCCATTAGCAGGAAGTTGGACACACTGACTACCCAGGGACCAAAGGTGGAACTCAGGTATTGAAGAGGGCTCACACTCTTGCATGAGAAAGAGCTAAATACATATTCTGTTGGTATAGGATAAGGGTATAAACATATACTCTTGTTGTTCTGTTAAAGTGGCCACAACTATACCCTAAGTAACAGAATTCCTATTCTACCATTGACTCCTCCAAACTTGCAAGAAAGGGTAGATAATGTGAGTGAAGATTAATTATGGTGTAGAAGCAAGGTGAACAAAAGCATGTAAGGACGTGCGGCTGTCCAGGAAACAGACAGTTCTATGGAAATAGAAAGGTCATGCATTCCCACGTCGACGATCCAGAGCGTCAAATAAGTATCTCTTTGAGGATAAGGCTACTTGTCTTCTGCAGACTGATGCTTTTTTTGACATAATGAAACTTTTTTGTGTATATTTCATACAAAATACTGAAATAGAACATAACGGCCTCCCTCACATTATTACACCAAAATGTCAAAAGATTCACTGCTCAGCATGAAAATGCACAGCAACATAAATATGAAAGGACCCTTCATGTGAAATGTTGTATCCACACCTCAGTGCAGAGTCAAGCAGAGACTACTGTGAACAAATGTAGCATCACCAAGTAATGTGTGTAAGGGGACTCAAGGGAAGGAAATAAAAGAAGCTGAAACATTATTGATTCAGATGGAGGCTGTCTCTGATGGCTATAACTACACAGAGTGACAGACCATTTATTTATTCTACATTTCTGTAGTATTTTTTATGCAATTAATTTGGAGCTATTTCAATGTATTGGTTATTTATTTGGCCCATATTTATGGCAGAGATTATTTGTAGACAAAGTTTATAGAGACATATATAATTGCATGAGCATATGTTTGAATAATGGAGAACATATCTTTGGGGACATCTCCTGCAGAAAAGTACAATGGTGAATTTCCAGTAGTTTTGATAACATCACGAATATTTTAGACCTAATGCTTGATTAAATGTTTTACTTATTATTGACCAAGCACTTGAACATATGTTTGTTCAGAAGTAACAGGAGAGTAACAGGAACTTACTGATCCAACACAGCTGGTATTAGTAGAATATACTTTATAGACATTTGCTCTATTTATTTACATTAAAATCTCAACACAAATATAGTGTTGAAAAGTAAAAGCAAAGGGAGGTATAACACCCTGAAAAATGAAACCTAGGGAAAACAGCAACCCTTTTCTCTTTCCTGTTCTTGATGTACAAAATGATGATGGTATTTAAGTGAAGATAACACAGAGAAATGCTGTTGACTAGAGCCCCCTCAGGGTTCTGAAAGGCAGGAGGCTCAATACAGACATTAAGGAGCCAGAAGATGGTACAAATTTATTTTCCTCTCCACAATTTTTCATCTAAATAAAAGGAGGGACAGAGATGGTCTTAGACTTGGTGGCAATTATCTAGTAAGATAATGCATGGCATTCTGATAAGAAAGACATTAGTAGGTAAAGAAGCTTAATGATTACTTCACTCCAGAAATGCAATGTGAAAGAATAGCCTTGAAATAAACACTACCCAGTGTGTGATCCCAGAGATATGGGAGAAGTTTTCATCTCTGTGTAAGCTTATTGTTTAGATATTCATATTCTAAGCATGTGAACTATAGAAGAGACAGACAAACTAGAAGACACAAGGATGGACATATTAAAAATGGGTAACAATTTAGCACATTCAGTTTATATGTTCTAATTGTCCATAGTACAATCATATGAGAAAATTCATAGATAAAGACTAAGCTAAATAAACCAGGTGTGGTGGCTCACGCTTGTCATCCTAGCATTTGGGAGGCTGAAGTAGGAGGATCTCTTGAAGCCAGGAGTTCAAGACCAGCCTGGGCAACATAGCGAGACCTCATCTCTACAAATAAATTTTAAAAAAATTAGCTGGCCATGGTGGTGTGTGCTTAGAGTTCCAGCTGCTCAGGAGGCTGAGGCAGAAGGATCACCTAAGCCCAGGAGGTCGCTCTAGCCTGGGCAACAAAATGAGACTCCAACTCAAAAAAAAAAAAAAAAGACTATGTTAAATCAACTGATTGTTTTCTCCGGTCTTTCAATAAACAACAAATGGAGGAAAAAAATGTTAGAAAATGAAATCTCTGGAGTAAAACGTGGAACAGCAAAACACATTGAGAGCCTCGGCAACAATACAGTGTCCATGGGACTTTCAGAACCATGACCGAATGTCTTTACAATTCAAACAAGTAAGAAAAGGCTTTAGAAAATTTTCAAAATGAATAGAAAAGAGCCACCTCTACTCATCATGATCAGTTTAGTCTATTGTTTTATCCTAAAAGCAAAGCTACGGCACCCAGGCAGATTCTGAGCCTCTGTGGCATGACTTGAGAGATGGTCCCATGTGGCTATGGTGCACAGATGGAGAGGTACAAGACTGCCTTGCCGAGGCCCATCAGCCAGGTGCAGTGGCTCATGTCTGTCATGCCAACAATTTGGGAGGCCAAGGCGGGAGGATCACTTGAGGCCAGGAGTTAAAGACCAGCCTGGGCAATATAATGAGACCTCATCTCTACAAAAAATATTTTAAAATTTAGCCAGGCATGGTGGTGTGCACCTGTAGTCCCAGTTGCTCAGGAGGCAGAGGGAGAAGGATCACTTGAGCACAGGAGGTTGAGGCTGTGGTAAGACAAGATCATACCACTGCACTCCAGCCTGGGGATGAAGCAGCATGACTGGTCACACCATCAAAATGTAGGCATTTGGTCAATTAGCTGTCTGTTAATCCTGAACAAATACTACTTCCATCATGAACATGTCTATAGGCAGTTTATTGAAATTGTCGAGAAATTATTTAAATAATACAAATAAAAATATTTAAAAGTAAGCTACTCACCAATTCCAATGAAGGCAGCTTTGAAGCCTTTTTCTTTCAAAGTTCTGAGAGTCATTTCATTCACTGTAAGGCTTTTGCCACAAATTATCTATAAAAAAAAACCCAAGCATTTTAATAATGACTTTTTGGCATTTGAGTAATTAAGGTCTTGATATTTAACATAAAAAAGCATGGAAAATCAATAAAAGCAATCTATCCATCTATGAGAGTCCATATGTAATATGGAAAGGTGTCTGTGTCTTTGAGTACCTATATAGGCTTAACTATACAAAATAGTATATAAGTAGAACATTAGCATGTTTTATTAAGGGATAATGCAGAAGTAAAGCCAGCATAACCAAAATCAAGTCAGTGAACTTCTGAAGCTTGCTCCACATGTCTAAAGCACTCTGTGGGGCACCTGAGCAATAAAATGATGAGAGAGACACAGTTCTTAAATCAGTGTACAGTCAAGAAGGGACAGATCATATACACAAATCAACTGCATATGAAACTGTATGTGGTCACCATGTGTGGGTGAGAGTTTAGAGGATGAAGGCATTCATTCCAGGGAAGAGCACAAGGGCGAGAAAGCAGAAGGAAATGGAGTTTCAATGGGGCCTGTTCTAGAGAGGGTGCGGTTCTAACGGTGGGCGCTGTCAAGGAGAGGCACAAACACCAGGGGCGGTGGGCAGTCACCTGGATTACAAGTCTCAATACTTTGTAGGGTTCCCAGACATGAGTCAATGTTTAGATCCAGAATCTGCTGACCTGTGAGGAGGCTGGGTCCCCAGGAGGAAGGACGCTGAAACATCCTGTTAAAGGAACACTAGAGTGACTCCTCAGTCCTTCCCCAGGAGAAATGTGGCCACATACACAGGGAACCACGCATTAGAGAACAGGAAGTGATCAGACACTCAAGGACTATAAAATGCAGGTTTTTCATTGCTGTTGATACCAGAAGTGAGGTAACACGTTGGAGCATGGCTAACATCTGGGTCACAGTGGGCTCACTGAAGCCACAACCCAGGCAGCCACCATTCTCCTAGCCTCTCAGGGTATAATTGAAAGTGTTACACTGCCAGTTCAGGTACCTGCACACTGGGTCTCTGGTCTGTAACAGCTGTAAGAGTAGAGAAGGTCACTTGAAAATCCATCCAAGATAGTAAATCAAACACAACATCATATCCTGGTGTGGTAGGATGGGGAGGGATGGTCATGGTACCTGTTCTATCTCCATCAAACTCACCAGCCTCGCTCCTGCCAAGACCAGAGGATTTTTGGAGGATGACTATAGCCTTCTGCAGGCTTCACTAAAAAGCAGGCTGGAATGCAGTGCCTGGGACTGATGTGATATCATCGCTAGAGCATATTTATAAAGCCACACGTATACCGCACGTGGCCGTTGGTTCGGCAAATCCATGTTTTTCCATTCCAATTAGAAAAAGAGATCAGAAACAGCTCAGATTCACAGAGGACAGACAGGGATATTCATTGGCAGTTTTGCCTCAGGGGTATGTCAACTCTCCTCAGTAATAATACATGTCATCTGAAGCAACCTGGATGTCCCACAGAACATCACCGCAATTCATCACACACACTGGCACCATGTAGATCAGACAGCACAAGCAAGAGGTGGTGAGTGTGCTGGAGTGAAAGACACCTGCTCTCTGAGATGAGGGACAGGCCACTGACTGAAATTCAGATGGCCAGTTGTCAGGCATGTGCCTGGACTGCCCTAAAAAGTGAGAGACAAACAGTTGTCTCCCACAGCCCTTCTAGAGGGAAGGGAGCACATGTCTAGCGGGCTTCTTTGAGTTCCTAAATGCAAAAGTCTACAAGTGGGTCAGAGACGAAGGACAATACAAGTTTTAACGCCCATGGAATCATAACAGCAGCTAGCCTGCGTAGAGTCTTTAATCGAATGCGAGGCTTTCTTCCAAGCACCGCACACACAATTTTCATGAGGGCCCTAGGAGGTGTCCTCAGCGTCCTCATTGCACCAACAATGGTATTGAAGGATAAGAGGGCTTCAGCAGACTTTACTGAAGTCACACGTGCAGTCTAATGCCACGTGCAGCAGCTGGGCTTTATGTCTCTTGAGGTTGAAGGGTGGAACCGGCACCGTCCCTGCAGGCAAAGGACAGCGCATCGCATGTGAGTCCCATGGAAAAGGTGGTGCTTTTGGAGTTGAAAGCGCAAAGCAAGGAATGTGTGTGTGTGGGGGGGGGGGGCGGGCAATGAGGGGGACCACAGAGGGCCATTGTTCCATCTTTCTAAAATATTAATTCTATTTTTTTTAACTGGCAGATAGAGGAACTGTTTGAAAGTTTATAATAAAGGGACACTCAAGGTGATTCAATAACTACTATTCAGAACTCCAGAACATATCAAACACCATAGACGCAACAGAAGTGTTAATTGAGCAAGTACTATTGGAATACTTCATAGTAAACATTTAGTAGTGAGTATTACTATTAGAATTACAGTTAGATGCTACTAAAGATACCTAATAGCGAGGCTTTAGTACTTTAATTTGTTACAGCTTTTAAAGAATGGCTATTCTATTTCATCTTCTTAAAAAAGGAAGATGGAGAACTCCACAGTTTGGTTTATGAGCTAAATAGCCTTTATACCAACATATATTCAAGGTCAGACACGAAAGAAAAGAACAGGTCCACACACTATAATAAAATATTAGGAAACTGAATACGAACGCAGGTTCCAAAGCTGGGCAGTGGAATGCACTGATAATGGGTTAACTGATGGGAGTGATCCTCAACATCTTAGTCTTCAGTTTAGTTCATCCACTGCCCCAGCAGGAAGATTCAAGAAAGCCCTCCCATCCCTCCTGAGCTGAGTGTGCGGGGAGGCCCACAAAAGTCTAGCAGTGGTTCTGTAGGATTTATCAAAGGGGAATGAAGCCATCTCAGTCTTTCCACCACAGGTGAGTGAACATGCCTTTGCAACTGTAACACTAGGACAGATGCACAGACACTGCATTTGTACAGTTGACTCATGGGCAATAGTGTACAGTTGGGGAAGGAACAGCTGGCCGTTTCCTTTTGTGTATAGAAAGCTGGGAAGACAAGTATCTGGACTCTTGGTTTAAGCTCCTGGGACTGAGACCAGCAAGACCTTACTGGGGAAAGACAATGTGGAAGAGACAGAGGAGGACAATCATGGGTCAGCAGCTCCACGGTGGAACTGAGGACACAGCAATGACAGTATTCAATGGAGTGATAGGCCCCAGTATAACCCTCCCTCTCTGTGACTGGGAATCGACTCAAATTTCTCTTTCCTGAGAGTTTCAGGCCCAGAATGTTTGTCATGCAATACATAACCCACTCTTAGGAAAAAATATTATTTCATTAAAAAAGCTTCGTTTATATTATGTCTTGGGAAAGTAAGCTGAGATGTGCAAAACTTAACTAAAACCAGTATCACAAGACAAAGCAAAAAACAAAAAACATACACACACAAACAAAAACTACTGACATAAAACATATTCCAGTGGCTGACAAGCTATGAAATCTCAACATTGTCTATTAGACAGACATGAAGCTAGAATAATCACATGGTGGGCATTTTGTTTGTTTTTGCTCCTTTACTCCTGGTACTTTTAAATATACAACATTTTCCATTTTGATTTTCTTGGATATGAATATAGAATATGTTCTGCCTTTCTATAATGACTTCAGTAACATATGATTAAATACTTCCTAGCTAAATCTGGAATAAGAATCCATTCCACTTCAAGTTCAGTGTAAGTTACTATTTTAGTCCAATAGAAATTCTTAATGTCTTCTACCTAGAGCCCAAGTTCCATTTAGGATTTGGTAAAACAAATATTTTTATAAATCCATAATATGTGTTCATATATATAATAATATTTATTAAGCAGGGCGAAGAAAGGTTTAAAACTTGTTTTTGGGAGATGAACTTTCTTCAAAAAAACATGTGATTTCCATTTTTTTAAAATGCAGATAACACTGTACATGATCTTTACATTTTCTAATAAAAATTTTGGTTAAATAAACCACATATTTCCAGAAGCTCAAAGATAGATAGAAAAAAATAAAATAATTTTAAATATATTTAGCTTTCTTTAGATACAAAAATATTTTGTTAGTTATTAATGCACATTTCTCTCCTCCTAGTAGAGGTATGATATGATTTTATATTCATTTTCCAATACAACCCTATAATAATGGAAATTCTTTCTTCAGATAAATTTAGTAAAAAGCAAGATGATATAAGAGCTTGTTAAGAAAGAGAATGCTAATAGATTTTGTCTCATATTATGAAGCAGAAGAAATGCATAGCAGTTACAAATTAAGTTTACTCAAAATAGAATTCTATCAAAATATTTTGAGAAATGACAAATATATATATTTTAAACATACCTAGAAAAATGCAAGATTTTCATGAAGATGCTACATTTCTAACTCTGGAAAATTAGAAGTATTATAAGGAGTATGAAATGAAATATTCATTTCTACCTGTATTCTAAATTGCATAACAAATAAAAAATGAGCATTTACTCTAAATTATTAGTAACATCATCTGGTACAAGCATCACAGGAAATCCTAACAAACTCTACCTTGGGCTAAAAATAATTTGTAGGGGGTCTATATTGAAATTGAGCTTTTATAAAAATCTAAGAGCTTTTATTAAAAAAAAATAGCTACAAAGCTATTTCTCCTAAAGGTAATAAATAATTTTACGACACTAGAAATGATCCTTTTATGTTAGATAAATTGAGAATATATTTGATAAAATAAACTTCATATCATGCTGATTAGTTAGATTAAAAAATAAAAATTGAATTCTATCACAAGAATACAGAAACAAATACAACTATTATCCCACATAACTGTTGTCTATGGGGGGGAAAAAAACTAGAGTTATTCAAGAAAAGTAACAGTAATAAAATAATGAAAACACAAGGGTGCTAACAAAGGTGTGTTTCTAGGGAAAGTCATAACCCTAAATGTTTTCACTATTCAATCTACAAAAACGAAGTAAGAAAGAACACAACTCAAGGGGTTAAAAGAGACTAACTAATAAAGATGGCAGAGAAAATGTTAATAAAGATATAGTTAGCAATTAATGAATAAGAAAACATACAACTTTGAGAACTGATTCTTTTAAAGAATACATTAACTAGGGAAACTACTACATAGTCTTATTAAGAAAAAAGTTAAGAAAACAAGGTAAATTTAGAAATGAGAAAGAAAAATTTAATCACAGGCACAGATATTTTCATTGCATAGTGAAATAACAGGTTTAAATCTATGCTAATAAATTCAAACAACTCAGTGAAGCAGGAATTTTTTCTAGGAAAATATATATTGGCAAAATTGACATGAGAATAAAATAGGAAAGACTAATGACCATGGAAGGTATGAAGAAAAACAGCCAAAGTTCTATCTCTCATAAAAGGACACTGAGGTCAGCAGAAAAAAAAGTCCAAATTTAGTAAAAAAACCAAAAAAGTAAGTCTCAAAATCATATTCGTACCAATGATAAATAATGAAATGCTCAGAAGTTGAATTTTATAAGGCTAATCTAACTCTATCATCACAAATTCACAAAAATTAAAATAGTATTTGTTGATTTCACACTTTGTAAGTGTAGCAACAGTATATGACTATTACTTGCTATGTTTCTAATTTTAATATCCATTATATAAATAAATCAACACAAAATAAATTTTAAAAGACATAAACAAGACAAATCTAGTTCTACAGGTATAGAAATAATAAAGCATGATGTAAAAATTAGTATAGTCCAAAAATTCAATGATTAGTATAATTCAACATTTAAACTGAATGTGAGTTTTTTAAAAGAGCAATTGAAAAATGTAATATCTCTCCTTTATTAGGTTTTGTCCAACTTAATACAGTTTTGGTAATGTAAGACTAGAAAAAATATTTATTTAATATGATTAAAAATGCTATTTCAGTGTCAAGAAAAAGACTACATTCTCTCTTTTTTTAACATACCAGTCATTGAAATAGTTGAAGGAAAATATATAATGTATAAACAACAGATAAAATTCTCAATATGTTCTTGTGATATGATATTTGACTTGAAAAATTCATCTTAGAACTAATACTAATTTATCAGCTATTATATATACGAAAACCTGAAATTATTCAACATGAAATTTAGTTAAAAATGATAGTTGGGAGTGAAGATGATGAATTGAACTTGATTCTGAACACAATTCATTTATGTTTTTCAGATGATAGACGTGCTTATTAAACTACTGAGAACACACAGGACAGAAGTTCAAAGAAGAACGGTTCTGGATGGTTTCAGTCTTTGGGACACTACTTGGCAAATGCAAATTCTGAATAATTATTTGTTGAACAAATGAGACAAATCTATTGCAAATAAAAAGAAAATTTAGAAGAATAGCCAAGATAATGCTAGTCCATGAATGCTAAAAATAAATGCATACATAAATAGGATAATGTATGCATCGTGAGCTGCACAGCAGTCAAACAGTATGAACCCAGAGAAAAGTTCATTACGTTGCCTAGAAATTCCTGTTGACTTTAAGTAATATAAAGTTAGTTGAGAGAAACAAACCAAAGGCAGATTCTAAGAAGAACCTAAGTGATGAGTAGAAGGATGTAACAAGTAGAGACCACTCTTTAAAAAATGAACCCTCTCTTGGCTAAAATTGACAAGTCATAAAGGCTGGAAGAGTATCCCATCATTGGACATGAGGCCCCAAAGTAAAAAAGGAACGTCATTACTGCCTCTCTTCAGAATTGTACATACAACTTCTTATTTTCTAAGCAAATCTGAATATTTCCTCTTCCGCACATCTTAAACCAACTTAAGAGATGTACAAGACTGCACTACTTACTAGTTAGGTTCTATTTTTTTCTCAGTAATGTAACAAATTCAAAGTTTAAAATCCAAGTGCACAAAATGGTGATAACTTCTTTCCACTTCCTTCCCAAAGGCAACCTGTGCTCAGATTCTTATATCTTTCCAGAAATATTCCATGCATATATGTATTAACAGATATGCTTATATTTTACACAAATAGTAGTGGCTTACTTTTTCATTTGGACAGATATTGGTCAAGGCTGGGATATCCATTGACTTTGCCAAGGCTATCTGACTATAAAATTAAGAAAGTGGCATGACTGTAGCTAAAATGTTTATTTACTGACCCTCAATGCATTGGCTGCTACTACATCTTGATAAGTTTTCAAATAAGAGTAATGGGTATGCCTTCATTTAAATAATATATCTGGTCTTGTGAAAGTTGAATGTAATTTTGCAATTAGTTTCAAGATAAATGTGGAAATGCCTTAAATTAATTTATTTTTTATTTTTTATTGATATATAACTATGCATATTTATGGGGTACATGTGATATTTCAATATCTACAGTTTGTGGTGATCCAAGCAGGGTGATGGGGTATCCATCTCCTCCGATATTGCTCATTTCTTTGTATTGGGACTATTCAAAATCTCTTCTAAGCTATTTTGA